>JAXBDA010008700.1:0-14191 GCA_036023075.1 Gaultheria prostrata
ATAAAAAAATGGGTAGGGAGTGAATAGTGTCTCCCTAAATGGGGGGGATTTTAGGGAGGTACTATTCATTTTTGTATTTTAGGGAGGGGTTTAGGGAGTCTCTTGGAGCCTCATTTTGGGGTTTGGCTCCTTAAAATAGGGATGGGAGCCAATTTAGGGAGTTTGTTAGGGTTGCTCTAAGAATGAATACATATCTATAAATATATGCATACACACTAACCAGTTGGAAGAATACCATAACTAGAATTGAGAATTTAGAATAATCTCACTCCATATTGAAATGTACTAACTTTTTGTCTAATATATATGGTACGAAATCCTTTTAATTTACACCCTAGATGATTGATGTATTTCTCTAGCTCTAGAAATTTGGGACTCATTGATATTCTTTTACCTTTTTAATTCCAACATCAACCTATATAAATAGGACGAGAGAAACAAGGAAGCCAATTTGCAAAAAAAATGATTTTGTTTACATGAGAGAAACTATTGCTTAATAAAACACAAGCACAAATTTGTTAATTCTACTGCTTATGATTTAGTTTCTCTTTAACGATTTTAATAGATCTATTAATATAACTCATACTAGGTAAATGGGTCTTTAATTTAAAGGTTGTGTTTGAATTTGATCGGGAAAGTCGAAGTCCGAACCTAAGCAAAATTTGAGTTCGATCTTTGGAGGGAGTGTAAGTGCCTAAAAAAAAGTATAAGGGATGTGTTTGCAAATTAAGCAATGTACAGGGGGTGTAAGTGCAAATATTCCCAAAATTTATGACATATAACATGGGGAAACATTGCTTGTACTACAATATTCATAATAGAGTTGTTTCAATGTTTCTCAATTGTGAAATGAAACAGACAGATTATGGATCAAAAAAAAAAAAATGAAACAGATCAATTTTTGAAACACAAACTTCAAAGAATTAGATAATAAAATTCTCATAAATTAATGAAGATTGAAATTACATTTATCTGCTCCTTCATGTACTTCTTTCGTAAAATGAATGTTTTATGTGTCCTCAAAGAAATTCGTCGTACAATGCACCATACCCAAACATTAATTGTGCTGTAAAAATTATAATAAAAATATAAATTGTTAAACAAATGATTCTTATTTAGAAAAACTCGTTCGAGTATTTCAAGATTGATCAACAATTAGCCAAAAAGAATGAATGAAAGGCTGCGGGCTTCAATTGATTCACCAGAAAGGGGAAAAAAAGAAGGGACGACTGACTTAAAGAAGTTCTTTGAATCACGGGTAAAATCCATTATGTAAAATAAGAATTTTAATTACCATTTTTAACTCCAGTAAATTTAAGAATTATGTAAAATCCACACTCGGGGTTTGTTTCGGTTCTGGCCTCAGGGTTCATTTATAAAATGAAGGATGAGTTTCTCACAGTTGCTTTGGGTTCGTTCATCGGTTGTTATTTTTAAAAATAGATTAGCAACAGAAATTTGTCATGTAAAATGGTCTTAGCTTGCGTACAAGAAATCTTGCACAAAAGGTTGTGAAAATGACAATAGCATTTTTTTTAAAAATAATTAGCAGTTTTTATAATTCATTTCGCCCATCTTGTATTCATACCCTCGGAAAAATAATTACAAC
The DNA here is from genome assembly GCA_036023075.1 of Gaultheria prostrata. Lineage (NCBI taxonomy): Eukaryota > Viridiplantae > Streptophyta > Magnoliopsida > Ericales > Ericaceae > Gaultheria > Gaultheria prostrata. Next base: position 1,610 of record JAXBDA010008700.1, read on the forward strand.
CGATTTTTGAGATGTCTTTGGGGATTTTTAGCAAACTGAAAAATAGTTAGATGTTTTATGTAGAAATTCTTGCATACAAAAACATGGCCAAATTTTCTCTTCCACTATTCCGATTTGTGGGATCTCCTGTTGATTGAAAAAAAATAAGGTGAATTTCCATGACCTATATATCCTGAGGTTTCTGGTAGGGCTGCAAATGAACCAAGCCGTTTGTGAGCTCGGTTCGGCTCGGCTCGAAAAGAGCTCGTTCGAACCCTGTCCGTTAAGTTTTTATTGAGGCTCGGCTTGAGCTCGAGTTCGTTAATTAAAAACCTTAACAAACAAGCCTGAACACGTCAAGGCTCGGCTTGATAAGGCTCGTTTATTTTTTAGAGGAATAAAATTAATAACTTCTTGTTCCAATTTGATATATTAATGCACTTTCTTTTCAAATTATTGTTAAATTTCACTATTATTTTGCAATTGAGACTATTTTCTTGTAGAGTATATAGATATAAAACATATATACATGCACAACTAAAACTTTATTTCTTGTCTTAAGCCTATATGAGTATACACGTATTTTTCCGTTGACTCGTTAAGACTCGTGAACAAGCTCGAGTTCGAGTCAAGCCTAGGCCAGCTCGGCTCGTTAAGTTCTCACTGAGCTCGAGCTCAAGCTCGAGTTCGTTAGAAACTTAATAAACAAGCTTGAGCACAGTAAAGCTCGGCTCGGCTCTACTCGTTTGCAGCCCTAGTTTCTGGTAAATGTAGGAACTTTTCCTGAAGTTCTAATGGAGTAATTACATTGACCTTCCTGTTGTGCCGAAACCCGAAGTTTAGAATATAAACACATCAACAAGAAACAAAACACAAGATTTACGTAGTCCCCCCCCCCCCCCCCAAGCACGAAGCTCTAGAGGTACATCCACGGGAAAAGAGCAAGATGATTCACTATCAATGGGGAGAAATTACAAAGAGCCGGCTATACCCGTAACTCTAATTGAAGCATCCAATAGATATCTAGGAACCAATCTTTATTAGAAACCCTAATAAAGCATCAATGTCTCATACACACGAAAGAGACGACTCCAAACCCTAGATATCTCTAATCCCAACTCAAGACATAACCCTAGGAGGCCACAAGGCTCCTATTTATAAGAAAATACAAAAAAAATAGATTAAAACACGCTTTAAAACGGCATAGCCGCCACTTTTCGTACACAGTCCGCGTCCTTTGTCCGGACCAACATGACCTTGGTCCGGACAAGCAGTGCAGTGAACTTCCCAAATGTTTCCAAACCCGCTGGTCCGGACAAACTTCGCTTGGTCCGGACAAGAGACGCTAAAACTAACCTTTTGCACCAAAATTTGTACCTTTATTTGATTGGCTTTAATTCAAGGCATATTTTAAACAATCTCCACCTTGACTTGAATTCTCATCCAAGCCAACAACATAGTGCAATCCTCTCAATACTCGCTCTTCCCCCCAATGCCCCTCACGAGGCAGCCCCACACGAGGCGATCACCAATGGCACCAACTCGCAAGGCTCAAGCACCACCGCTTGACCTTGCGCACACGATTGAGAAACCCAACCGCTCGTGCCACCAAATTGAGCCTTCCATCTTCAAACGGGTACCGCTCACCCAATGCATCCCCCTCCAAGAATGCCCACAAAGATCCGCTCGAACTCCATCCGGAGCTAAAAAACCAAGTAAGCAACCATCTTCCACCAATTGTCGACCCAATGCATCAATCCCTGATGCCACAGAAGACGTGCTCAAACCCCTCACAGAGTTAACCGACTCTACCGCAGAGCCCCATGACCCCACCACGGAGCCTTGTATGCCCTCTCGCATACTTTCAATAGTTGAACCCAAATTTACCATAAATGAAGACCCCAACAACGAAGCACCCACAACCGTGCTACCATCTACCACATAGAGGTTACCCAATTTCTGACCCTTCAAGAAAACTTGAGCACCCAATGACGCACTCAAGACTCCACCTTCACAGGTATATTTCCAACCCACGGAGTCAAGAGCACCCAACGAGATGAGGTTCCTCTTCAATTCGGGTACATGCCGAACACCAAATAATGTCCTCACAAATCCATCGTGCATACGAACTCTAACCGTTCCCATCCCAACAATTCTACAGGGAGAATTATTCCCCATAAGAACTGTACCACCTTGAACCACCTCATATGTATCAAACCAATCTCTATGCAGACACATGTGGTAAGAACAACCAGAATCCAAAACCCACGTGGCATCCAAACGGACATCATTGACCCCCACTGAAAGAGCAAGACCTGAATCATCAGAGTCTTCTTCAGCAAGACCAGCAACAACTGAACCATCCTTCTCCCCGAACTTGTCCCTATTTTTTGGACAATTTTTCACCATGTGCCCAAATTTCTTACAATAAAAACACTGTACTCCATCTAAATATATGGTTTTAGAGCCAGAAATCCCCCTATTGCCCGAACCCTCCCAGTTTTTCCTCGCACCACCAACGCCTGATCATCATGAACACAACTCTCACCAGATACTTTTTTTCTCAATTCTTTCGAGTATAAACTAGATTTCACATCCTCCATGGAAATCGTATCCTTCCCATAGAACAAGGTAGTCAAAAAGTGCTCATATGATGGAGGTAAATAACACAAAACAATTAGGGCTTGATCTTCATCATCAATCGAAACATCTATATTTTTAAATCCATAATAATTCGGTTCAACTCATCTAAATGGTCTTTTATGGGCGTACCTTCCTTCATACGAAAAGTATAAAGGCGTTGCTTCAAATACAACCGGTTGGTCAGCGATTTCGTCATGTAGATGCTCTCCAACTTCAACCAAATCCCGGCTGCCGAATCTTCCTCCCCGACCTCGCGAAGCACATCATCGGCCAAGCACAATTGAATCGAACTAAGTGCCTTCGCATCGAGATCATCAAAAACACTATCCTGCATATCAGCAGGCTTCTTCGATTTCCCTACCAAAGCCTTGCTTGTTCCTTGTTGCACAAACTTCTCAACTTCGAAGCGAGCCGCCATTGAAACGACCCCGAATACACAAAACGCAGCGGAAAACACAAGCCTCGGTTTGAACCCGGAGCTCTGATACCAATTTGTTGTGCCAAAACCCGAAGTTCAGAATATAAACACACCAACAAGAAACAAGACACAGGATTTACGTAGTACCCCCCCCCCCAAGTACGAAGCTCTAGAGGTACGTCCATGGGGAAAGAGCAAGAGGATTCACTATCAATGGGGATAAATTACAAAGAGCCGGCTATACCCGTAACTCTAATTGAAGCATCCAATAGATATCTAGGAACCAATCTTTATTATAAACCCTAATAAAGCATCAATGTCTCATACATACGAAAGAGAAGACTCCAAACCCTAGATATCTCTAATCTCAACTCAATGCATAACCCTAGGAGGCCACAAGTCTCCTATTTATAAGAAAGTACAAAAAAATAGGTTAAAACACGCTTTAAAACGGCATAGCCGCCACTTTTCGTACACAGTCCGCGTCCTTTGTCCGGACCAACATGACCTTGGTCCGGACAAGCAGTGCAGTGAGCTTCCCAAATGTTTCCAAACCCGCTGGTCCGGACAAACTTCGGTTGGTCCGGACAAGAGACGCTAAAACTAACCTTTTGCATCAAAATTTGTACCTTTCTTCGATTGGCTTTAATTCAAGGCATATTTTCAACACTTCCCTATTCTATAAACAATTGTACAGATTCCCTCAATTCATTAAGTTAACACAAAAGCCGTTAGTTTTTGCTACTAAATGATTGAAACGCCCATGAATATTAAGTAAGACATAATCTTTTTGTGATGAGCGTTTCGACAGTTTGGGTTTACAAAGTAATTAATTGATAACTTGATTGTCGTCAAATAATGTAAATAATAATTGGAAACTAATCACGAAGTCTCACAAATTAATCAGGACATAAACAAATAGAGCAAGGTACATGAGGTAGATATTTAAGCATAATATAATGATACTGAGTAATGTTAGGATTAAATATTTGGTGTTATTTGATGTAACACTTCTATATAATGAAGAAGAAGGTGCAAAAAGAAAAACTAATTTATTTTCTTCTGACAGGCCGACAACGAAGAATGTTTAGGATAACTTTCATTTTCCCTTTTCATTTTTTTAACTGCAAAAAGGGTGGGAATGGGCGACCAGTGTAGCAACTCCCCATGGGTGTGACCATTAGGGTTTCCGACCCACTGTGAAATATCCGGTTTAGCCATAGCTACTGTCCGAATAAGACAAGCCGTCACTAGAGCACCACCTAGGAGACTAGTTGACTAAAGCCCTCTCTTTAAATTCACACAAGTCTTAGCAATGGCATGTGAGAGATTTAAACCTGGATCGTCCATGCAGAGGAAGGGGGGAATCTTATCACACTCACTTTGGCCAACTAGACTATCACCTCAGTGGTATTTTCCCTTTTCATTTGGCGCGCGGCTTTGGACAATAAACGTTTCAGAAAGTCCAGGTACCCAGAAAGGATACCCAGAATGTGTAAATCAATGACCCAGATTTACTCCAAGTGAATCTGGGCCATTGATTTTCAAATTTTGGGTAAATTTTCTGTGTATATAGCAGTGCTACAAACATTTTCCTTTTTTGTTAACTTTGTATTGGATTTCGTGACGGTTTTGGATAAGTGATTTAAATCTTTGGTTATTGTGAAGGGAAAGTTTGGACTGATTGGGAAAGTTTCTTCATTAAAACTTTTGTACTAACGGAGATTTTAATAAACGGAAGAGGCGGAAACTCAAGGAGATTTGCTCTGTTTGGAAGTTGGGGATGCAAGTGGAAAACAAGGGAAAATTTTAAAAAAATTCTTTCCCTTGTTTGGTTCCTAGAGAAATAGAAGAGAAAGTTTAAAAAATAAGTACAATTTTCTCTCCAATTTCTTCTTGATTTTCCCTCTAATTTTCTTTCTTATTATTTTCTCTTCCTTTCTCTTTCCATCCTCAACTTCCGCAATTTATTGTGGGTCTCGCCATGGTTTATTGCGGTAATTTGAATCGTTCATTTTGTAGGGCTCGCAAAGTAGGATACTCACGAAAAAAATCAGCTTGATCAGCAATCGATAGGTATATCTTTTTTTTGATAGGTATATTAAAAGCTGAATTTTGATATAAAATGTACTGTCATTGATGTTTTAATTTAATAACTATGACATAATCCATGTTGGCCGTTTTATAAATAAAAATACAATTTTTTACTCTATACATCTCAATATCTGATTAAACTAATTTTTAGTATAACCACACTATTTTGTGAGTCATACAAGATGAATGGTTCAGATTACTATAATGATCACACTGTCGGGCTTACAAATGGCGGTGGCAGCACCCCATGGTTTCCGCTCATCCGTTTATAATGTCGCCTTTTTCTTTTTCTTTTTTCTTTTTTTATGGTAAGCGTAGTCTAAACTAGAGTGAAAATATATATAACCGAGAAAACCTAATGAACAGAATATTGGGGCTTGGTCGTTCTAGGTTTGGTCTCGGTCAATTTTGATTTTAATTTGAAGATTAAATAATTTAATTTTCAGTTCGGGCTTAGGTACGTACTTGGAAATACTCCCGAACCGAACCGAACCGAACTACACATATGACAAATTAAACCGATAGGAGTTTTGATATCTTAGTAGTCTTAGGTAGGGTAATCTAGTCAAAACAATTCCCTTCCTAATCTAGTCAAAACAACCCTTCACACCGGGAGTAGGGGATTCACAAGAAATTACTTTCTTATAACATGACATTAAGAATCGAACATCGATTAATCGTGTAGGGAATAAAATCGCCAACCAACTGGGACATATGATTTCATGTTCTCTTCTATTTCTATGACTCGAAGTTCTTTTTGGCATTATGTTGTCAATAATCTAGATATATGCACAAAAATCGTACTCAAATTTGTGAACTATGCATAAAATTATATTTCATCCTTCCCAATTTGTTGTCCAATTATGAGTAGACTTGTTCAAGTTTCTTTAATCCTCTGTCCACTCTCTTTTTAACAAAATTAAATATTTAAAAAAATGCATTTTTATTTAATGCCAAAAAAGTAAGTTATATTCTTTTTAAAAAAATCGTAATAATCGTTTTGTCCTCGTAATTTAGTTAAAAATTCTAAAATTGAACAACCAAATTGCAAAAAAGGGAGTATGAAAGAATTTGAAAAAGCATGAAATGGGCATTGGAAATGGACAATTAATTGTCTTGGTTTTCTTATCATGCAGATTAATTCCTTTTTTTTTTTTTGGTTGAACAGACAGATTAATTTCATTTGTAAGAAACAAAATGGTCAATTAGTTTGTTTTTTTGTGACTCATCTCCTCAACTTTATTTCCACGAATTTCCTCAGATTCAACTATTGTGGCGATAAAAGTTGGGGATTGTGAGAACACGTTAGGATAAATTTCTCCATCACAAAACTTTTGAAAAAAACGACGCGTACGCAGGCGTGTGTACACAATATACACGGACGGTGCATCTCAACCGTCCGTGCATGAAATTAATAGTCTGGATTTCAAATAAATTATTCGTGTAAATAAACTATTTGCGCGACTAGTTTATTTAAAATCCAAACCATTGATTTTATGCACGGACAGTTGAGATGGGCTGCGTATTCTTTTCGTACGCAACCCGTCCGTATCCATGGCGGGACTGCAAAACTTTGGATCCTAAACTCTAAGCAACATCTCCAAAAGCTATTACAATGCATTTATGCCTTTTGATGGTGTATATATATAACCACCGAATTTCTCAATCAAAGTACTACAAGTCTACCAAAAATCAACTGATCGGATATCGTTAAGTGCGTAATCAGAACACAAATAACTTGAAAAAAAATGGGTTTAATAGTTTTCATCCAGTGTTTCAAGTCATATATGTTCCAATTTTTTTCAAGTTATACATGCTCCGATCATGTACTTATCGATGTTCGATCGAGTTCATTTTTAGTGCACTTATAGTACTCGACGAGCTCTACGCGGTGGACGTCTCTGATCATCGGACCGACACCGGCACGGCGGCGCCAATGCCGCACAGCACGCTGCGCAGCACAAGGCTGCGCAACACCCCCTCTGTCCCGCATTTATGCCTTTGATGATATATATAACCACCGAGTAGTGGATGGAAAACTGATTGTATACCTATAACTTGACACCAATTACGACTCCAGTTTCAATTAATGGTGATGGAAATTGGAGAATATAGGAGTACCGATGGTGTGTGTCCGATGCAGTCACTGGCTGCTCCAGAAATTTTAGACAGGGTGTTCAATATTTACCTCAACTCTACTAACTATTATATACATACAAAATTTTCATATATTAGTGTAATAATGGGGCCAAATGATATAAAAATACTTATTATGTCACAAATTTTCTTGGCGAATCTATGTTATTGAGTCAACAAAATTTAAATCGGGGGATAAATGCAGTAATTTTTATCATAGAAATTTGTGTGCCGAATATGTTCCTGGATATTTTTTTTTATAAATAGAGTTGATTGTTGCTCAGAGAGTAGTCATATATAAGACGTTATCAATCCAATGAATACTTTTTTTTATTGATTTTCCTAATTTTGGTCGTAAAGAGTGTGCACTTTGTTTCAAACTGGTGTATTAAAGATTTTATTGTGAATTACCAGGATTGGTGAGTGTTCATAGTGTAAATGTTCAAACAATTCCCTATATATATTTATCACATGTAACACTATAAAATATAAAAGGCTTTAGAGTGCACATTGACCATTTATAGGAAGACTTTAGACTTTAGTTGGTTGTTTACATAAAAAAATTAATTTGTGAGCTGATTTGTTGAGCTAGTTGTTTGAATATTTTTGAGTAGGGTGTTCAAGTATTTGTGATTAGGGTGTTCAACAATGGCTATACTAAACTAAACCTAAATTTTTTACATGTATTTCTATACAAAAAAAATTCATGAGGGTGTTCAAGTGACCACCCAACCCCAAGGGTGGAACCGCCTCTGGTTGCCGTACTTCAAGCAAGAGCTTGACCAGCTTTTCAACCTCTTCAAATTCTAGTTCCTGATCAAGGCAAACTCGGCTTCGATCCAAAAATACGATTATAGGTAATTGAATTGGGTTGAGAAGTTGGAGGAAAAGTTAGTTACATTTGAAATTATTTAGCTCTAAAATAAAGCCAACCACTAACGAGAGGTGCCAAAATGTGGTACATAACATTTTGTGGTGCCAAATTAGACAAATGGCTGTAGCCATTTTTCAATTACCATCGAACTTGCTCATCTGGGTTTTACCCGTAGTTGATTGATGACGCTAAATGTGCTCATTCGTCCCAGTAGCACATGGACATACATGGTGGGATTTTAGCTTGTTGAGTTACGAAGAGATCCACTACAGATAACTGTGTATATTTGAAAGTATTAATGCTACCTTGACGTACGAAAAAAGTAGAGTATCCCAATAATACGTACATTGCCCCATAAACATGTTATGTACGGTATATTATTGTGCATTGTGTTGTATTAGTAGCACTTATGCTCTCTCAATTATAGAGACCGGTGTGGTTGCTCTTAGATACATTATTTTTCAATGCAATCAAAATTGAAGCATCTAGATCTAATACGCTATCTAAATTGGCTCCTAAAATAACTCCTAAAGTTGACACATAAGTAAAAGTAAGATCTAATTTTGTGTGCCAAGGATTTCCGAATTTAGGAGTGCGAATGTACTCCAACGGGTTCTCTAGAATTGGCTCCTAAAGTATATCTTAGATTTTATTTATACAAAGAAAAATTATATATAAGTGGGTCCTCCATTCTCCCCTCTCTCTTCTCCCTCTCTCTTTCTCTCTCTTCTCCTCACTCTCAATTCCCTCCCTAAACGCACGACAAATAGTAGCCAACCAGAGGACATAGGAGCTACTGTAGAGAGTCTATTGGAACAGAAAAATTAAAAAATATTTATAAAAATAGTCCAAGTCACGTACGAACCAAAGTAAGAGTTATAATCTCAGTGATCCGTGTTTACAGAAAATTAAAATGATAATCACTAATTCCCTATGCGCGATCTTAAACCATATTATGAAACCATTATTTCAATGAAATTGTTTTGAGTACGATTCATGGGTAAATGGAGAAGAATATTAATTAGTTTTTCGCCACCTATTAATTAAATGATAATTATGTTCCACAATGTAGCCGTAGAGTGTAAAGACAAGGATGAGGGTAAATTAATAAACTCTGCTTAGGCATAAATCACGTGCTTCTACAGAAACAATATTCTGCACAGCAAGATATATTGGGTAAGCTTACAAGGTTATCAAAAAAAAGAAGCTTAAAATATTTTATTTTCCTTTGCTTAAATAGTTCGTTTTGAGTTTTCAAAACCACCCCCTATCTCTCACGGTCCCCAATAAGTTTTTTCCTCAAATTATTACTCTCATTTCTCTATATATATCTCTCCACTCATTAGCAAAAAACCTCCCCCAAAACCTCAACAAAACAATAAACTAATTGTTACTTTTGAAATAATGAAGTCAAAAAAGTACCCATCGCCTAAAATCTAAAAAAATTAAGAAAGAATAAAGGGAAAACACTTTCTCACCCACACCGAATTGATTTTGCCACATCATTTTTATGGTAAAAATTTACTAGCAAAAAGGGCTCGTGAACAGTGCCTATTTGCCTCATATTTCTTTCAACACTCCAACAATACACTCTATTTTACCTAATCTATTGCACTTGCTCTCATAGTGTACGTCTTAAAACTTTAAAAAGTAGCAATATTACTGCACCGATGTGGTACCATTTTCGTACAAGTATTTTCAAAGTTAGATCGTCGGTCTTAAACCATCTCATTTTCTAATGCAAATCTGTTGCCCTAGATGAAGGGACATACTAATTAACAAAGTCAAGGTTGCTACCAAATTTGACACTAAAAATAGCTTTTATTTTTTTGTCAGCAACTTTGGTTTACCGGTGTAAGACCACTTCGCCATATAATTTGTCATAGTTTGGCTTTGCCAACCTAAATGTCTCATGGGTGGACTTGCTTTTATCTAATTGTTAAATTCACATTTCGGCTGTGATTTAATATTACTAGTTTAACAGCTTCGTGCGTTGCACGAGTGTGATGCCCGTATGTATTTTGGTTTACAAACTCTAGGGATTCAAATGCGTAAGCAACAAACTCTAGGGACACAAATCCGTAAAGCAACAACCTCCAGGGACTCAAATGCGTAATTTAGCCATACATAGCCAAAAGACCAAAATGGCATAGCATTATGGCAGAATTACAAGAAAACCAATGGGGCAATTTCCAATTGGAGGGCAAAATTGGCAAAAGGTGGCAATTGACCAAACACCAAATTGGATTGGCCTCTCTTTTATAAGGCTCTAGTTTAACAGCTTCGTGCGTTGCACGAGTGTGATGCTCGTGTGTATTTTGGTTTACAAACTCTAGGGACTCAAATGCGTAAGCAACAAACTCTAGGGACTCAAATCCGTAAAGCAACAACCTCCAGGGACTCAAATGCGTAATTTAGCCATACATAACCAAAAGGGCATAGCATTGTGGCAGAATTACAAGAAAACCAATGGGACAATTTCCAATTGGAGGGCAAAATTGGCAAAAGGTGACAATTGACCAAACACCAAATTGGATTGGCCTCTCTTTTATAAGCCTCTGGGTTTGGATAACCGCGCCTACTTTAATATATTGTGTTAATTCAACCATCTGAAGTTTTTTAATTCGCATTACAATTTCATTTTGGTGAGGAGACCTCAAACTGAACTAATTGGAATAAATGGAAAAGCAAAGAAGTATTTTTATTTATTTATTTTTTGTGCTAGTTCCTATTTGGATCTATGATCCAAGAGTTGACAGGAAGTTAAAAATCAATTACTTTCTATGTGCCTTAAAAAGTAAAGCATTAATTAAACCTCTTTGATTAACACCATATCAGTAACGGTCCAAAATTGCCCTTTCAAAAAAAAAAAAAAAAAGTAACGGTCCAAAATTTTGTGAAATGTAAATTTTCGATTTCAATAACTCTTTTTAACCTAAATTTAATTAGCATTAAGTTTAATTAGATCCTCATGATTTCCAATATTAACATTTCACACCTACATGTACGCATGCATGTATCCCTATCTAGTTACCCTAATCAAATACATCCCCTCCTAACGAAATCATCACTTACGCCCACCCATTTTTGGACTGTCTTTGTCCCAGACAATAGGGATCCTTCCTTTAACCACCCAACAAAACCCCTCCTCCAAACACCCCATTATCCCAAGGGTTAAGGCCTTGTTTGTTTGGGGGGATTTGAAGGTTGGGATAGGATATCAAATTCCGTGGGACCCAAAATTCGGTGTTTGTTTTCCTAAATTTGGATGGGATATCATATCCCGGGTCAAGTTTTATCCCGATCCGTACGGTGGATAAAATCCCATGGGGGGTGGGAATTGGATGGGATTTCCCCATTTTGGTGCAAAAAAAATGCTTTCCAGTGCTTATATCCCGTCGAACACAAACACCGGATATGAATTTTCTCTATCCATTGATATCCTGAGCAATATCCCAAGGATTTCATATCCCACCCATATTCCAAGGGATTTCATATCCCATCCATTTATCTCCGATCAAACAAATGAGGCCTAAGAGTCTAAATTACCTCCCCTATATCTCTCCTACTCCCATAAAAAAATTCCGCAGAAAGAGACCAAACCCACTGTCTATTAGCGGGAGCCGGGAGCCATTTAAAGCCTTCTTGGTAGGGATATTTTCACAGCTACCAAAATTGGAGTCTAAATCATCACACAAATCTGAATTTGACAAAAATATATATATATATCTCGAGCACCTAAATCCCATCAGGAAAAACATAAAAAAGATTATTAATTGGCTACTAGACTTTTACAATTGGCTGGAGACAAAAAAAAAATGTTATATATGTAACATCGGAGTTATTTTGAAGATTAAGTAGAACTATTTACACCACAAAAACGAATGCAAAAACACTTTATTTTGAAATGTACGTGAAAAGAATAGGAATCCTACCCAATGACTAAGAAATTTAAATTAAATTCCAAATTTAGATTGATGAAATTTAGGATTTTATAGACAGCAACCTAGGATTCTGGTCCACCTCCACCGGCAACTACCTTCTACCGTAGATGACCTGGTTTCATCATATAAAATTCCTCATTCATCTAGCTTTGAAAAGATTTGGTATAATATGATGGGCTTCAAGAGTCAAATGTCATAAAATGCCAACTACCAAAATACTTAAACAAGAACAGGACAAACAACAAAACATGTACATTGTCGATTTTGTTACAATCATAGATTTGTCTAGATATTTATCCAAGGAAAAGGAAATAAAAAGATAAGAACGGAATAATAGAGTGAATAAAGCAAGCCCAACAATAACTTAGTAAATTAGGCAGTGTACAGTGCATATATCTATTATAACTTGACACTTTTTCTATCAACACTCCCTATTACCCTCCCTATTTTTAATAAAATATAATATATGGGGGAAAAGTAAGAGAGAGACAAGA
>JAXBDA010008701.1:0-14189 GCA_036023075.1 Gaultheria prostrata
TTATCTGAGCCCGAAATTTTGTCGTTGCACTAAGACCCCTTGCTTAGGACAGCTTCCCAGAGAATAAAGAAAACCAAACAGAATCCTCGTATTTCTTCTTAAGGTGAGTTCAATTTTAGAGAAGTACCTAGTAGTTGTTTTCTTTATCATTTCCTCATCAACTCTTGTTACGACAGCTTCCCAAAATTTCTTTGGCTCACGCATTCCAAATGCAGTTAAGTTTCCTTTTGACAATTAAGAAAGTGAGCAGCTGCACATTCCTGCAATTTTCTATCCACAAATTCATAACCCAAACGTTTTTACCCCAAGGGAAAATGAACGAATGGCCAAAAAGAAAGCTTAACATGGAAAACAATAAAAAGGATATCACAAGGCATACACCAGTTGCAAAAAAATTTAAAGCTACCAAATGATTACCTTCATGGCCGACCCGTTTAGTTCTTTTCAGAGGTTGTTCATGGAAAACAGCAGCCCATTTAGTTCCTTTTGGAGGATGATTCGGGAACACACCAACTACATCAGTTCTCAATGTCCACATTGGGTGACTTCTTGTATCGACTCTGATATTTTTTCCTTACCATCCTAGTCACAATAACAGGATGAAATACCGAGGAGGATAAAGACTCCACATCATTTTCGACACCATGCGTCAACCTTTTAACCTTAACTGTGGATGGCTTTCGACGTGGTACATTTGGTACACTAGGATGGGCAACAAAAGGGCATATTGGATATCAGCAATTCAGCATGCAAGCCAACACATACATCGCCATTTTTATGAAGATATCTTTTATCCCTCACTTTCGGTTGCTTTTGTATCTTCACATTCAGTCCAAAATGAGGAGAAGCAAAAGGGAACGGTACTGGAGATGTCCTACGTTTAGATACTGGGGTTTTCACGAGTATAAACAGCGCTTCTTTTTTCCCTTCGTCCACATTCAAATCATTGTGCACATAATTGTCACTTTGATGTAGAGGAGATCTCAGGGAAGAATTCCTTTCTGCTCCAAAGTGCCAAAAGAGACGGACATTATTAGTCATGAAGTTAGTGTTCATGCGCATTTGCCAAAGCACATCTCAATGCCAATAAAGAAAAGTGCCAGAATCTCAATTGGATAACCATAAACACCCTGAAAAACGATGAAGATATTCATTAGAATATGCCAACATGTATAGTTGGGGGAACAAGAAATCTCTTAAAGAACTTCCGTGTCACGAAATGAAAGAAGAGTTAAGATCAAATGTGGATTTGTTTCATTCTTTTTTCTTGTTTGGAAACTAAAATCGAATTAAGTTTCGGTGATGCTTGAATAACAGAACCAAGTGATCGATCATGATTCCTCCATGACATTCACACAGACTCACACAAGTACATTGCATATATCAGTTCTACACCAGACTAGCCAGCCGTACTGGCCCATCTGGAACTGCCAGAGACCTGGGTCACTTCATAGGTTGTAGAAGATTCATAGCTTTCGTTCCTGCATCCATTCTGCTAATTTTTGCGTTCAGTGCTGCGTCAGTGGCAGACATAAAGCTTGGGGTGGTCGCCATGGCATCCCTTATTTTACTATTGACACTGTATGTACTATACATATCATAGTAGCAAAATCGCGATGCAACAGCACCCCCTCGATAAGGCCCAAACCTCGTATAGTATAAGAAACCAAATTGTATAGGAGTGGCTCCTAATCAGTTGTTTTAGGTTTTAACCCCCAAGACTTTGAGAGTAAGTTGGGCCTCTAGTATGCTCCAATTCAAGAAATGGTATTTAACCCAAGAAATAGAAGTAAATGAAATACCTTAAAAATACAATTGTAGAAATTCTAATTAGTATCTGGTGAAATGGCCGTGGAAGTGAAAAAATCAACAAGTCTTTTCATCTTAGCAATTGGTTGAGTTGAAATGTTGTATGTATTAAAAACAATTATGCTTTTACTATACTAGTATCACGCAAAGCCAAAATGATAATTGTTACTCCCTCTGTCCCTTTTTTAAGTGTGTTACCTGGGAATTCCAATTATTTTTCTCTCACATCAATTTTTACAACTTTTACATCTACTTTCCATTACTTACCATTATCAATATAATAATACCCACTAACTTTTTAAAAAGGAATCTACTTTTAAGGGCAAAATAAGAAATATACTCACTAACTTTTCAAAATACACAGTTATTAAGGGACAGCCCAAAATGAAAATGTACACACTATAAAAGGGACGGAGGGAGTAATATTTTTCCTGGGTGCCTGCATTCTAATATATTTGTTACACTTGAACTTTTAAGATCCAGCACCCTCAATACGTAAATCATGATTCCGCCCTGATTCAGTAAAACCCAACACAACATTAGCCTAATAAAAAAGAGCATACACACTATGGGTGAAAGTGTAAATCGGAGAACCGTATCGAATCGGTATGCATATATATGCTCTCAAGAAAAAAAGGGAGGAGAATTGAACCCCGTCTATATGCATGGAGAGCCCAACTCTTAACTACTTGGTCGGCCAAGCCTTTGTGTCTAGAGAAGGAAATCAATATATTTATTACTTTGGGTAGCCTTAACATGGAGTATATAGATACACTTATAAACAACCCTAAGTCCCAAACTAGGGGTGTAACCGATTCGGTTTGGTCTGGTTCTCGAACGTTTTGGAGTGAACTGGGAAAAATCGATTTTCTCGGTTCGGGAAAAGCATGGAACAGAAACCAGTTTTAGAGATTGGTACGGCTCCAGTTCAGATCGATCCGGTTTAGAGGTCGGCTCGATTCATAGAGAGAAAATCTACAGATTTACATAAATACAGAAATGAAAAACACTTGTGTCTGTGTTGGCTAAAGGGAGAGAGACTTGTATCTACAAATTTACAGTAAAAAACATACAAAATACAATCAAAAACTTTCTTTTTTTAATCAGGAATAAAGGTGGGAAGGAACAATTAGTATAGCAATTCCTTAGACGCGACCATAAGAATTCCCGATTCGCCAACGGAATGTCCGGTTCTAACTATAACTACGGTGATCAAAAACTTGTGTCTACAGATGTACGACGTATTTACAGTCGAGAAATCGAGACATACACGCATATACATGCATGCACAAATCTGTGATCTATACACATATGACATATACATACACAAGAATGGCGGGCTGATGAAATTCCAAGCGTGGATCTTCACATTTCTGCCGTGTGGAGCTCGCCGCAAGCCAAGGGGTTAAGTGCTGATCTTCACATCTATACACATATACATACACATTGTACTATCGTAGTCGTGAGAGAGTGGAGGTCGCCGCAAGCCTCAAGGGGGTGAAGAAATGATTTTTAGATTTTAGGGTTTTACACACAACCCATTTGGGAATTTCTTACTCCACCATGCTATTAAAACCCCTCAACTCATACGCCATCGCACTAATGTCGGGTTTCGCTATCCTAGTCCTCTTCTTATCCGGATTTTTCGAATTCCCACCAGTCTCTTCTTCGATCCTATCCGCTAAGGAGGGCTCTCAATTGCAGGCTCAATCTACGGTAGATCCTTTTAGTGATCTGTTTGGTGCGTTTAGAAAATGGGATGCTCAAGTGGGTTGTTCTCAGTTCAGAGAGAAACACAAAGGGTCGGTGAAAAATGGGTCCTCGTCTTCATTCCAAGAAGTTGATGGTGAATTGGGGTGTAGTGAGCTGAAGATGAGTCATGTGAGTGTTTTGGTTAAAGGGTGGACTTGGATTCCTGATAATTTGGATAATTTGTATTCGTGCCGATGCGGGTTGAGTTGTTTATGGACTAAATCGTCTGTTCTTGCTGACAAGCCCGATGCTTTGTTGTTTGAGACGTTAACGCCTCCGGTTCAGGTAATGCTAGTATTGCGTATTTGTGGATTTGGAATTGCTCACTTGTGAAAGTATAGTTATGTTGATACATGCGTATATGGTTGTTTCCAGTTAGCTCTATACTCATGTGATTACGGTGGATCTTGAGAAATATATCATATTATCATTGTATTATTTTATTTTCTTGAACTTGGCGATTGGATTGTCTTTTGTGATTTGATTGTATTATTTTATTCTTCTGATTTCACTTTAGCCCTTAGGATCAAGGATCTATAATTTTTTAGCCTCTTAGGCGCATCGCAATTCTACTTTCCCTAATTCCCTGGCTATTTCCTCTTCTCAGTCCGTCTTCGCGAACTAGAACTGTAAGGTATATGCCATTTTGGCCGTGAATGGGTCAACGGGCGACAGCCTGTGATTTGAAATAAGTCTGAAAAGAATCCTGGATATTTCATTTCGGGAAGGTTTTGGTTAGTAATGGTCAAAGTGGATTAGGGCTTTCAAGTGTAGTATTGATGTAATCTTTAATAAGGTCATGACAAGGGAATTTGCAAGCTTAAAGGACTCAAAACACAGAAATCGTTCACCCCCATGGGCTTATTATGTTCTTTTTGACATGCTTATGACCTCTCTTGGAGCTGAAATCTTTGGTCGTGTTACCTTGGCTTTTGAGTTTGGATTGTTTCCAATACTACAACCGGAACGGCAATACTACAACCGGGAACAGGGTTGCTGTATGCAACATGTCCTTCATTGGGTAAGATAGGGGTAGGCTTCTAAAAGTATAATATATAAAATTTTACGTTGTCCAAGTGAGGACACCCAATGAAAAATAGTGTATCTTGGGCAACATTTTTTTTTCTTTAATTCATCTTCCAAAGTTCTAGTCTCTTTGTAATCTATGTAAGAGTGATCGTATTCGAATCCAAAAAAAAAAATCCTCTAGTCCCACTTTTCTTCATCCGCCAGTCAGCAGTCTTCCGAGTGCTCTTCTCCCTTCCACCATCCTGTCTATCATCCAGTTTTATCCTTGTCAATGTTCAAATAAACTAATATGTGGCATTTTCTGTCACAGTTCCTAACTTCATTTTATTATAATCTATGATGCACTGACAGTTCTAACTGCTTGCCGTATACGTGTCAGACACTTCGGGGACACAAGGCATTCCAAGGACACAAAGGGACCCTGCTTGCTGTATACGTGTCACCATCCTGTCTATCATCCAGTTTTTTTTTTTTTTTGTCCTCTTGTAATCTCGACTGGGGTATGCCCCTTTGATTTTGTTGTTTTTTGTCTTCTTGGTGTAATAAAATCTTTACTTACCCAAAAAAACATCAGGGATGCATTGAAATCAATTCCACTATTTTTTTTAATCATAATTAGTCTATTAGAGTGTCAGCTATGAAGCACCGACACTCCTAGAGATCGCCGTGTCCACGTCGGACACGAGGACACGCATTTCCTACGAGGGGACACATATTGGACACACCATGTGGGTTGTCCCTTAAATTAAAGTATTTTTTGGAGGGGGACATGGCGTGGACACGCGTGTCCCACATATGCACTCACGATCTCTCTCTCTCCCCCTCCTCCCTTACTCTTTTTCTCTCTCGTTGCTTATATATGAGAGTGTGTGTGTGTGTGTGTGTGCGCGCGCACACGCGCACATGTGCGCATGTGTGTATATTTTGTGTGTGTGTGTGTGTTTGTGTACTCGTATACATTCGACATATATATCTCCGTCATTGTGTGTGTATATCTTACATATATGTGTGCATGTACTGGTATATATACCAATACACAACATTGTATATATCTTACACATATCAAAAGAAAAGTGTTATATAAACTTCCGCATATATATATGATATATTTGTACATACAGTTATTTATTTATCTATTTTTTGCCGTGTCCGTGTCCGTGTCCATTATTTTAGAATTTCCGTGTCCGTGTTCGTGCTACATAGGGTGTCAGTGTTTGTTTGCTAGTATTTAGCAAGTAGAAATTACGGCATCCATTAAACCTCCATGTCTAATTGCTGAAAGGGTCTATAAATGAACGACAGGGCTGCGGCTGAGCCTGATTGTAATAGTTGAGGGGGACCATAGAACATGCTGTGGTTTTAAATTACTTTATGTTCTGTCACTTTTGCGTGATTTGATCCTCATTTTGTGGATGAAGGAAAATGCCTTCCAATTAGGTGGTCTACTTGTCCTTATGGAATAAATACTATACTATATATGTCAGAGTTAACGCATTTTGTTATTTTAATGTGTTTGCGAATTATTGTATATTAAGGGTGTGTTTGGAACTTGGGGAAAGAACGGAAAGGAAGAGAAAACTTAAAAAAAATTCCTTCCATTGTTTGGTTTCTAGCGAAATAGAAGGAAAAGTTAAAAAAAAACAAGTTCCATTTTCTCTTCAATTTTATCGACTTTCCAACT
Organism: Gaultheria prostrata; assembly: GCA_036023075.1. Classification (NCBI taxonomy): domain Eukaryota; kingdom Viridiplantae; phylum Streptophyta; class Magnoliopsida; order Ericales; family Ericaceae; genus Gaultheria; species Gaultheria prostrata. The sequence continues at coordinate 6,272 of JAXBDA010008701.1, forward strand.
AATTTTCCTCTTCATTATTTTCCCTTCCTTTCTACTTCCATCCCAAAGTTCCAAACATACCCGCAATCAGAATTTTTGCAGAGTTTTACGTTTCACATTGTGATGGAATTCATGTTTCACAAATTTAGGATTTTGAATATTCAATTTACTTTAGCATTCTCTATTTTGATAACTATGATTTTGCCCACGGACCCAGTCTTTTCCATCTCATTGAGTGCTTTTTCTTCAATTTTATTTCTTCCTATCAATTCGACCAAACTGTGGCATTTGGACAGTGGATTTGTTGACATCGAGTTGAACTGTAAAATTCTCTCCCAAGTGTTCCTTTGGATTTAGGTCAGAAGGATTTTTTCCGTGCTTAGAGCAGGAGAATTGGGTCAGATATGAAGCTGTTCAATTCTATCACAGCTCCTTCCTTAGTTCCCTGGTTTTCACTCTTGGCATCTCCATTTCTGCTTTATTATTTTTCTAGTTTAACTTCCCAATGTTTGACCTAACATGATATTTGCTGAAAAACATCCATCAGTTGAGACTTGAGGCGAGGCTTTTGTCTTTTAATTTCTGTTACATACAAATTAATTCGTGAGTCAACGTGAGAAAACCATGTGATTGTGTCAGTGGATTTGCTGTTAGATGTTGGTATCTGGTCTAATTGTTCAGAATATAAATGGCAAGCAAAGTAAAACCAGTCAAACAAAAGAGGACTAGAAATTTTTACCGCTTCGCCACTGGGGTGATGGTCAACTAAGCGTTGGTGTACACCTGAGTTACAAAACAGAGAATTTTTTAGGACAAGTACAAGGTCCAAGGCTTAATAGATCACCCAAGGGAAGATGAGTAATGTGGTAAGATCTGCACCCAGAACTGCAATTTGTTGACTCAGTTTGAGACTTCAAGAGGGCAAACTCACCTTAGTTCAGTTTTCCTACTTGATCCCTCCATAGTTTTTCTTTCTGCTCTGTTCTTGAAGGTCAAGCTCTCCTAGGTCAGATGACCAAGATATTGGCGACTTTTCTTTCGAAATTGCTTCTCTCTCTTATTATATTTATGTTTCCAGAAGTTTGTCGAGGAAGCCCATACCTGCCCTTATTCAGGTTTTCAAAACTGCCGATGGGATATGCCCACCAGTATTCCCGGTTCCCCAAACTGCTGATGGAGACCTGCCCATTCGGCTTCGTATAGATTCTAAAATGTTTGGATTTATCAATTTAAGGTGAGCTTTGGAGAGACCTATGGCAATCTCAAATCAAGTTGCGATTTTTTCCAACAGGTTAAAATGGCAGAATAATCACATGCTATAAATGAAAATTTGCTGTTATTAGTGAAGTACGAGGATATGTTTTTCGGATGCTATTTAGGGTGAAAATTTTCACTTCAAAATGCAGGATTCACATTAACGTGGACATTAGACAGCTGCTACCACCCATTCAACTATAAGCCAACAACTAGTAAACCAATGATTTCATTAAAAGCATAGAAATCAAAAAGGGAAAAGGTTTGCACTAGAAGGTTTTAGTTAGTTTTTCCCTTATGGATGGAGAAGTATGCCATGTCTCTTCTTGGTGATAATGCGTTTTACGTTAAGACTCCCTCTTAACTTCTATTGTACTAGGTGTTGCACTTGTGTTTTTTTTCTTTTTGAGCTTCTCATACCGTGCTGTTTCTTATGTTATTAGAGACGCAATGGAGAACCACTTCGTGTATTCATGGATCTTGAAGCTGGCAGAAAGCGATCAAGTCGCGAGGATCTGTTTATTAGTTATCATGCGAAAGATGATGTCCAGTCCACTTATGCTGGTGCCCTCTTTCATAATAATCGAAACTACCATTTGTCTTCTTACAAGAACAATGTAAGCATTCTGCCTCTACCTCCAAAACCAACTAAAATGCCTTGGGGATCTTGATATCTTTAAACTTCTACATTTGTTTGGTCGTGTTTGGCTTATGGAGTTTATAAAGAGATTTACGAAGGACCCGGATGGTTAGAAAATGATGTGATGGATTAGCAAGAAGAAAACGGAAATTTGAAGAAATTTTTTTAAAAAAAGAAGTTCCATACTTCCATGTGAGTGGTTACGTAAAACATTTAACTTAAAAAGTTAGGCCCTATTTTTCTGTAAATGAGTCTTAACCAACTTATCTTATGAAACTCTCATTTTTGTGGCTATAAAAGTAATTTTCGGAAACTTTCCTGCAAATTTTTTATCCTAGTCAAATGCGTGCAAGGAAAAAGATTCCTTTCTCTTACTTCATTTCTATGATTTCATTTTCCATCTTTTTCCCTGCATAGTGTATTCTAACGGAGGTTGAAAGAAATTAAAATGATCCAAAGTTGAAGAGCTAAATGTAGCTTCTTCATCTCACTGTTTCTTATCTTTTCCTCTTCCCTCGTAAAATCCTTCCACAAATTTTGATTCAATCACATATTTCTTGTTCGGTTGCAACAATTTGGTTATCAATTGAAACTGTATTTTGTAGGTAAGTTGGTTTACTTGAAATTGCAGGATACCCTCATTTATTGGTCTTCATCGCGTTGTCTTCCTCAAAGAAACAAACTTGCCGCAACTCTCCTCAAGTTGCTACGTCACCACTCATTCGGCAAGTGCTTGAACAATGTCGGGGGCCTAGACATGGCCCTAACTCTCTACCCAGACTGTGTCAAAGATCCAAACTCTGCCCCTTATTGGTGGGACCATTTGCACTGTGCCATGTCCCACTACAAGTTTGTCCTTGCAATCGAAAACACAGTGACGGAGAGTTACGTGACTGAGAAGCTATTTTATGCTTTGGACTCCGGAGCAGTACCTATCTATTTTGGTGCCCCAAATGTGTTGGATTTCGTCCCTCCACATTCAATAATAGATGGGACTAAATTCGCATCAATGGAAGAACTAGCTTCTTATGTGAAGGCCCTTGCTAATGACCCTATTGCCTATGCGGAGTACCACGCATGGAGAAGATGCGGTTTGATGGGTAATTACGTAAAAGCACGTGCAGCGAGCTTGGACACGTTACCGTGTCGGTTATGTGAGGCAGTGAGCAGAAAAGGTGGGAGAAATGGTAGAACCTGGTGAAGCTTCAGCTGATCAATACTTGCTCAGGAACATTATTTTTTTGATGTCCATATAATGAGCTGTCTGAGGTCTGTAGAATGATAGTGATTTCTTGTAGAAGCAAAATGCATTACGAACTGACTATAAATGAAAGAGCAATCTTGAAACATTCTTTGTGGATTAACTTGTGACCTGGACCCTGGAAATCTCTTTGTTGCACACTGATTACACTTTTTTTGTGGCATCTGGATATAGCAACTTAATGTTTTGGGATATCTTGCATGGTTTTTTTAGCCAATAGAGAGAATTTCATTTCACGAGAAATGCTAATACAAACTACCGAATGTAAAGACGACAGAATTAAAATAATCATACAGACGAGAAGAACATAGACAGAACCAAAACAAATGAATGTGCAACTGAGACATTGTTTCGGCCGTCCGATGTCCGTGATTAATGTATGATGTTAAGTTGCTGCTGTCACGGTAGGGGATTTTCTTGCATGGTTGAAGCCTAAGGCAGGGGCTTTTCTTGCATGGTTGATTGGTTCATTGCATCAGCTGTTTGAGGTGTGTCATGTGTGCAATTATAGATTTATTGTGATGTCTAGGAAAAATCGAAACAGATTATACATGGAATAAAAATCTGACTTTTTTTTTCCCTGTGAACACTTGATAGTCTCCCCTTTTTTTCTTTTTTTTTTGGTCGCTCTTCCTGTGAATCTCGATTGAGCAACTTTGTTTTAGGAGTTCCCTTAAAAAAACAAAAGCTTTGGATGGTTGGAGACTTGGAATATTTATTTCATCACAAAAATTAACGGAAGTGGATGATGGATCCCTAAGAGAAGGGGTGTAGAGGATAAAGTTAAATAGTTAAGGGAGTGTCATCAAAGGTTAAATTAGTTTAGGGGTGTCTAAGTAAAAGAGGTATAGTTGAGGGGTATTTAGGTGAATTACCCTACCAAAGATCTGCTAGAATCAAGTTGTGGAACTAAAAAATGATAAACTACATTCAAAGTCCAGCTGAAGTAGTAATTAGTAAACATGACGACATTAATTTGGTTTTTGGGGTACACAAACCCAATTTATCTACTACTTTTATGATTTATAAAGTTCATTGCTTTTCACTTTATAACCACACTCTTGTCTTTTTTGTGATGTGAATTTACAAAATTAACCTTACATTTGCACACATTTGTTTGCACGGAAGGACAACATTGTAAATTCACATCACAAGAAGACAAAAAATGGGAGTGTGATTATAAAAAAGGAGAGTGTAAACTCGATTTTTTTTTTTTTTTTTTGATATGGGTGTAAACTCGATTTGAATGCTAGATTTTTGCTCACACAGGAATTAATGTACTTGTATCAGTTGATCAGCGGTATTGGTTGGAAGAAAAAGTGAAAAGATGGCCTTTGTGTTCTTGCCTTGTTGCATTTTTGTGTACTAGAAGAGCAAGTAAATTTCATGTTCTGGTTTCTGTGGTTTGTTGACTCATCTTTTGCCGCTCTCCGGTTTGTTGTCTCATCTGTGGTTACTGTTTTTTCCTCTTCCTCGTTATCTATCGCAAAAGTTTATTACTCCGACCTCAAGGGACGCAGGGTTGCTGTTGTGCAGCCTGTTAGATGAGAATAAAAAAGGACCATCCTGATAGTTTCCTGTTTTAGTTCCAATATAACCTCTATATACTATCCAGAATCGCGAATAAGAAGATAATTTGCAACACAAACAAATGTCGCTTCCACTGTTTTTTGTTTTCTCTTTCCAGTTTGAGCATCTCCACTCCCCAGATTTTTACTCAAATTTGAGTAAAAATTTGAGTAAAAACTTGATTTGGTTTGGAGTACTTCAATGGGCAAAAGGAAAACTAGACATAAATTTGAGTAAAAGCCTCATTAATGGCATTGTTGTAAATTTAAGGGGGAGAAAATAGCCTTCAAAATTTGAGTAAAAATTTGGTTCTCACCAAATTTGGTGAAGAATTTGAATAAAACCAAATTTGGTGAAGAATTAGGTGAAGGGGTGGAGTCGAGTTTTTGGTGGTTTTTACTCAAATTTGAATTTGATGAAAAATTTGATGAAGGAGTGGAGATGCTCTTACGATGATGTTCGGAACTTGATACAAAGTCCTCAACTTGTTTTACCTTCAACTTGTATACGTGATCTGTGACTGTCTTGGCTTCCTAATTCTTGGTTTAACAATTTTCATCTTGCCAAAATAAGCTATTTTAAATTTTTAACTGTGTTTAGCTCTCAAAATTAGCTGTCCCTGTTGTTTCTTTTGGTTGTTTTTTATAAAATTGATCTTGTCATATTTCTATGAAATGGATTTTAAGTGTAGTCTATATATCTGCGCGCGTTTTCTTGGATTTCCTAACTTCATGCTCTTCAGGTTCGGGCTGTAAATTACATGGCGCTAACCTGGACATTTTAGAGACACATTGGCTAATATTTGGCATTGACATGGACAAAGGACTAGGAAAGTAGGCATGGTATCATAAACAGCAATTTCACATCCATGTTCATCGACCCTCCCACCCTGTGCATGGTCCCTGTGCATGGACCTCCTAGGTTCAAATCTCTTTCATGTCATTGCTGGGACTTGTGTGGATTTGCAAGGAGAGCCTTTGGCCAACTAGTCACCTAGGTAGTGCTGTGGTGACGGGCTGTCTTATTAGGACAGTAGTTATGGCTCAACCAGACATTCCACAGCGGGTCGGGAACCTCAGTGGTCACAACCATTGGAGGTTTCTACATTGGTCGCCCCTTCTCACCCTTTTGGCGTTCAAGAAAAAAAAATTACCTATCTCGACAACAGTTAATTGTACTACTCTTTTTCTATGGTTAGGGATGGCAACAGGTAGGGTATGGATCGGGGGACCCTATTCCATATCCAATCCCCGATTGGAGGGTCTTTCACCATCCCCGCCCCCATCCCCATTGGGGATATTAGATAAAGAACCAAACCCACCTCCCGATAGGGATTGGGTTTCCCGAATATACACATATCCAAACAAAAAAATAAACAATTCACGATTGAAAATAAATTGATATTTATATTTAGAAAAATATAATCTCAATTAATCTTCTTTGAATATTAAGTAGTCTATTATGATAGATAGTAATCAATAAGATTTGTTAATTAAAGAGATAATTGTTTACATATACTATAATTATACTCAAGATTTATGTGTATGTTCTTATTTATATGTACATATACAATATAGTATATGTAATATGTATAATTGGGTACGGGGAGGGTACGGGTATTCGGGGGTGAGGATTACAAAATCATACCCGCTCCATACTCGAACGGGTTTTCTTTATATCATACCATACCCGCTCCTATTGGGGAAAAATTTTGGGTTACTCCGGGGCGGGGCGGGTATCCACTGGATATGGACAAATTACCATCCCTATCTGTGATCATACTTGTTTCCATAATGAAGGAGACATCCGGATCCATGAGGCAGTAGCAGAAACATAAGTAGTTTGAGATTAAACAAAGGAAGAGCGTGACATCTCCTATTTAAGAATAAGAAGCAAAGTTGAATAAGAGAAGCAAAGTTGGAGTAAAACTTAGTGTAGTGTGACCATCAAATTGATTTAACAAAGGAGGAGTGTGACATTCCATATCACTTAACTATATTTAGTCGAGCATCAATCAGTGTCGATACCAAACAATTCTTCTCATTACTGTCATCGTTATCGCACTATGAGTGGCTTCAAGTCTCTATAGTCACTTGGTTGGAGCTAAACGTTACTCTCCTTTGTGACTGTTATAACTTGTGGCTCATATGAAGAGGTACCGAGAAGTTCTAGTAAAGGCCAGATGCGAAGCGAAGCGGAGAGGAGCGGAGTGAGGGATGCGAAGCAACCGAACGGAGCTGAGCGAAGCAACTAGCCCATCACGGATTCAACTGTTTGGGTTGGGCCGTAGGCCCGAAGGGTTGGGGGTGTGGGGAGCTTCGCCTCCCACGGTATGGTATGGTGTATTTTAGGCTTTGAATAGAGTAGACGTCATAAATACTCTCTATTATAAAAATCCTAGTAGACTTGATCAAATAACGGACTCACCCTCGCTCCCATGGAGGTCCCCGGTTTTCGGAACCACGTAAAATCTTGTTGTCTTGTTCTTTACTGTTCTTATTTCTATATTGTGTGCATGTGATTGATTTAGCGCTAACAGTGACGGTAGCAGTCAATGGGATCTTAGATCATAGGTCCGGTGGAATTGCTTGCAGATAAATGCTGAGAGTTTTACTTTCCAGCGGATACCTGGAGCGACCTATGTACATATTTATTTTGTGCTAAGAAAATTAACACATACATACAACATGCACGGGATGCATTCTAACCTATATAACTAAATTTGATTGTGGACAAATTTTGTAAGTGATTAATTTCTATTGATTAAACTTTTTGCTTTATCTAAAAAATTGACTTCTTTTATTCTTTTGGCCAAGAGAAATTAGGTTAGTTAAAAGTATCAAATACTATAAAACAAATTAGAAAAAGAAAACAAATTTAAAAAAAAAAACGTCTTGTTTGACTTATTTTTATCTCTAGAAGTTTTTTTATTTTTTACTTTTAGGCCCCGATTGGATGGAGGATTAATTTCAGGGGGATAAGTTATAAAAGCGAATAGGATAAGAGAGAGTATTAGTTATAGAGGGTAGACCCAAATTGATGTGATATTTATAGAAGGAGGATTAAATAGTACTCCCTCCGTCCCTTTTTAATACTGTTACCTGGAAATTCCAACTATTTTTCTCTCACATCAACTTTTACAACTTTTACATCTACTTTCCATTACTTACCATTATCAATATAATAATACCCACTAACTTTTTAAAAAGGAATCT
>JAXBDA010008702.1:0-14180 GCA_036023075.1 Gaultheria prostrata
TTTTGATTTTGCGTCGACAATAACATTGGCACGCATAATGCTTAAATCGATGTCACTTTGAGGGTTTAACAAATTTCCGATCGAGCCTTGGTTAAACAAAACACCGAAAAGAAAAAGAAAAGGATTTGATTGAATTATCTTCCGAGAGAGCGCACAATTACCGTGTGGCTTGATCGCGTTAAATCGTGAGAATCATGAATCTATTTAGACTATAGGTGATGTGAACCTTAGCTCGGACCTCTTATTTTATTTTCAAGCAACCTCCTGTTTTCAGTCTTTAGTTTAAATCTTTAGTTCTAAAATCACCAACAAACCAAGAAACCAAAGGGTTGGCTACCTATAGCTAAAAAAATCACTGTTTAGATTGATAAGCTATTACTCTCCATTAAACTGTTCTCTGTGGATTCGACCTCGGACTTTCCGAGTTATATACTTGCAATCAATTTCATAGCCCTACGCTTGGGGTTAGGCACTTTGAGATACACTCTTTGGTCGCAAGCATCCCATCCTCAAGCCGAGATTCAAAATTCACTGAGATTTCCTCTCTTGACCTATGTAAGCTGCTACCTCCCATGTTTGAAAGGGTGGAAAAGTTACAAAAACGAAGGGAATAAAACTCCAAATCACAAGTTCAAAATGCAATTTAATCATACAGCAAACGTAACGAATCATTGTGAAATTCCAAGACATGAGTTACTCCTGCATTCGGGTTTTAAGGCCTTATCGTGTCCAAAAGTATATAAAGGTGAAGGCTCATACCAGACTTCGGTCAAAATGGTTACTTTCCTCAGTTTCATGCTCTCGAACTTGTTTCTCATGGTCACAGCTTCCTGCACAAACACTTATTGTTAGAACCCAATTAGTAATAGCTAACTACAACTGATTGAAACCAAACCAACAAAACGTATGAGATAGAGCTGATTTGTTTAGAATGAAATACACTTGGATACGCATAGGGGAAAAAATTAATTGGGTTCTTTGAATACACAGAGAGCTTATTTCTTGTAGAACACAAAAATGGAATAAACATTGAATACATATAGAACATAATTTAATTGGTTGTGAAACTAAAGAACAAAATCAAAGCACACAACTCAATCAGGGTCAATTGATACACTCTTTTGCTTTATCTAAGCTCCAACCAACATGAATTAATCCTTCACTACACAGTGACTTACGAGAAGCCATGAGACCCTATTCACGAATTAGGGTTTCAAAAATTCGAAATCCAAATTGTAGGTTTCTGCACCAAATCGAGAGAGAGAGAGAGAGAGAGAGAGAGAGAGAGAGAGAGAGACCTGGTGGTGAGCCAGAGTGGTTGGATCGCGATGGGGGACAGCCAATCGAACGCGACCCTTGAATCGCGCATGATCGCCGCTCTTCTCTCTCTCTATCGCCTGGAATCCGTGTAACGCCCCAAAATTTCGGGAACGCTAATTATTATTACAATAAAAGGAAAATACAAATATAAGTCTGACAAGGCGTCTTCTACGCTGAGTTACATTATTTATAATAGGGAGAGATCTATGGCGTCTTCTATCCCTCTGCCGGGTCACTCCCCAGGCCGGTAGCTCCTGCTCCAAGACTTTGCTGGTAATAGAATTCCTTCTGTTCATCTTGGAATTCTGACATAATACGTCCGAGTCGCCAGACAACATCATGGTATTATGCCAAGTTACACAAGTGCAACACCGTGAGCGAGACGCCCAGTAATAACTCTACCCAAATCCTAACTAGCAATTCTAGAACAATATATGAGACTTGAAAGTAATAACATGAGTTTATCCAAAAACAGTTTTAAATATAACAGTGCCAGTGTAAATATGCTTGTGCCAGTGTCAACATAAATCAGAGTAAATCTGGTGGTAATCATGTGTCTCGTTCTCGTTTCTCATTATCATCACAGGCATTCTTCCTCAAATTTTATCTTTTCGTTTATCTCAACCATCTCATTTATTTCCAACATTTCAATCATCTCCCATCACTCTGAAAGTTATTGGTCTGTTTCCGTCCTCTTTCAACTAACAGTGCCAATCTTTCCGCTCGAGATCCCGGCTGTCTTATATCACTGAACTCAACCAGTCTGTTTATAAGGTCTGTTCATCTCGCGGCTCACACGTTACATAGTACCGGCCGTCTCGTCTTACTGATCCCCACAGTACGTTTCGAGGTCCGTTCGCTATGTGTTATGCACGCTTAGCCCTTACCACCAGATTCTCTCCGCGAATTGGGGCGGTTCTTTCGCTGCATTCCCGTACGCATTCTCATTTCAAAAATCATTTCCGTTCTCATCTCATTTTCATTCTCATCTCTTTTTCTCGTGTCAACTATTCATCTCGAAAATCGTGTCGTGTCTATGCACATGTCTCAAAATCTCTTTTCGCAAAAATGCAACTTTTCGTAATTCGTGTTCTAAAAAATAAGTGTTTCCTCGTAAAGCGTGTTTCTCCGAAAATCAATATTTTCTCGTAAAACGTGTCTCTCAAAATATCGTTTCTCTTTTGGTGACCTTCTCTCGACAATAGAATAACCAGGAAAGTCCCAGGCGGAGTATCCAGTTAATATCACCCATCCTCATTCTAGACAGACTTTCAAGGGTGTTAGCATTGGGTCATTCCACAGTCTCAAGTTAGTCATAAAACATTTTTCCTCATTTCCCAAAAATATTCCACGGAGTCTTTTCAGAAAATTCTTATTTGTCGATAATTTCGCATTTTCAAAAATGTAACCGTTCGCGTATTTTTCCAAAAATCAATCAGACATTGTAACTGCGTAAATTTGAAATATCCTTTTCCATTCGGGCATTATAACGACTACGTAAGTTCGAAAAAATATTCTTAAAATCATAACACTTTTCTTTTCCGAAACCGTAAAACTACTAATTTTTATTTTTAAACCGAACATTATAACATTACTAAAAGTTAAAGTTGCGCTAAAATAACTAGTAGAAACTTAGATAAAGATTATTACCGTATTCCGGTTTCAAACGGAAGAAGACAAAGCTAATAGTGGACGGGCGGAGTAACGGCGTCGGAAAGAAAGTAAACTTTCTTAGAAACGCCGGAGGGTATGCCGGAACTAACTAATTAAGATCTAAGGGCGGCTTTGGGTGGTGGAAAGTGGTGGCTAGTGGTGGTGGAGGTTGAGTTTCATTGAGTTTCTTAAAGAACTTTGAAATTTTCTACAAAACTACTTAGAAAAGCTTACTACAAGACTATGAGAGTGAGAGAGGATTTTGGTGTGAGATTTTGTGAAGGAATGGTTCACTATTTATAGGCAATGGGGTGAGCTCCCTCCCCCTCTCCTATGGCCGGCCCTCCCATTGGCAATTTCCCCTCATTCAATGCTCGGGAATCTCACTTAATGGCTAGTCTATAGGTAGGTCATGCTACGGGATAAGATAAGGCTAGTTATGACGCTAGAATGTGTAGGTACGGCAATAATGCATGGGGTTTTAAAGCGACTACGGAACTTCGCAGTGTAGATTACGCGCGACTACCCTAGTTTCCGGTGTTTTATTGCACTGCGTATATCACGTAGGCTATAAAGACTATGAATAAAGGCTAGTCTACTTATGATGCGGTATTTATGAGAGAATATATTCCCTCATAGGCTATTAATGGCTAGTTCAATAATGCAAGGGTGACTACGGGTCTTTCCGGTGTAATCTCTACACGATTGGCTAGTTTTCAAACTAATTTACACCGCGGAGCTATAAAGGCTATTGATTTGGAGATAAGGCTAGGTGTATAGCTATGCCAATAATGCAAGGAAAATTAATGTGACTTCGTAACCGTTCTGTGCAGTTTTTATGCGACTAGCTACTTTACCGGAGTAAATTGTACTGCAGAGCGATAAGGCTACTAGGCTACCTTATCTTATAGGCGTGTCATCCTAACATAGGCGCGTCCTGCTAATAAGTAGGCGCGTCATGCTATTAAGTAGGCCTCATTAATAATGCAAGGGGGGACGAACCTGGACACGTTTCGCAGTGCAAGTTACACACGACTACGTAAGTTTCCGGAACAAATTGTACTGACAATTGGTAGGTAGCTAATAGCTAGGAAATCTAGGCGCGTCAGTGGATAGATTGTGTCTCCTCGGTAGAAACACTACTAATAATGGAAGTATACCAAAAATGGGAGAGTGCCTTAAAAAGAAAAAGTCAAAATTGGAAATTGGAAATTGTCCAATTGAGCTCTCTCTCTCTCTCTCTCTCTCTCTCTATATATATATATATATATATATATATATATGTACCTCACATACATACAACTTACACAAAATCTAGGCTTTTAAGGGTGTATCTTAGGCATTTAATTCTAGATAGGGCTAGGTGATGATGTAAGCGGAGGTGACACAAACGGAGTGACATAAGCGTAGGGTTAGGGTTAGATGCTAGTTGAATTACCGTATTGCCATTGGCATATGTATGTAATTACGCGGGCGTATATACACTAATTTAAATAAATCAATTGATGTTTAAATAATTTTCCGAGAAAATTATTATTATTAAAATTATAACTCGAATTTTTATTTACGAAAATTCGGGTTATTACAATCCGGCTCTCTCTCCAGCGTGGAAAAATGAGAAGGGACACAAAGGGAACTACGGGAAAAGATGGAAAGGGGTATTAGCAAACGCAAAAAAACTACTCCCTCCGTCCCTTTTTAAGTGATCCACTTGGGAAACGTGTATTTTGTGGATGTTAAAAAAGACACTTCCTTAGAACGTTTTTAATTTTTTCTTGCACTAAATTAAAGTACTCAATGAGCACTTTAATTTGGTATAAAAAAATTAAAAAAATTCTATAGAGAAATATGTTTTTAGGGGTTTAAAATTGCACGTATTCCCGTATGGATCATTTAAAAAGGGACGGAGGGAGTATTGAGGACAACAAAATCAACCGTAACTACGAAAATACCAACAGAGGGCAAACAAAATCGATGGGTAAAATCGTCCAAATTGACCAAAGTGTGCGGAACAATGAAATTGAGCATTGCCTCATATATGGCATTCCTTTTTTGGATATGTTTTGTTATCATCAAAATCAATAAGGTGTTCATAGAAACCTATGGGTAACAAATAGAACGAAATTTGAACCGCTTAGATTGTCAAATGAAATCTTGGTGGGATCGTACGAAGAATGACACGAGGATCACCACATAAGATGATATTCCCTCCTCCCGCAAAGTTGGACACTTTTGGGAGTTCAAACTTTTAAGGGAAAAAAGTATTATATTATGAAAACTCAAACTTTCAAATATTACCCTTGAAAAATGTGAGATGACTTTTGTCTCGTGTAAAAGAAAGGGTAAAATAGAGAATTTATCAAGATTTGCTTTTGATTTTTAAAACTAGACAAATTTTATGGGACAAGTAAAATCATGAAAGTATCCAACTTTGTGAGACGGATGAAGTATTTGTTAGGATGTAGAGCTATTATTACTTCTTAAAGAACATCTCTCTTTGTCCCACCATTGATTCTTCTCAAGCTGTAAGTTACATATTCCAATTCTTGCCTTGTCAAAACGGAATGTAATAACCACTTTAGCTTTCACGTCTTCTAAAGCGATTCTCTAACTTTTCTTTATCCTCCATGGACGAAAGGGCTATGTTTGGATCTCTTCTATTTGTGGAGAGAAACATTAATGAGAGAAAAACTATCCCAAAAGAAAATGAAGGTAAAGAAACTAAATTCAATTCTTTTTAATTTGGCTTAGATTAACGGGAAGACATATGCGTAATAGATACAAGTCAAAATATCATTTGTTTTTTCATAACTTAGGGTGTCCGGATTAGCTTATTCGCACCGCGATTAATCCCTAGGGACCAATCTCACGTCTACTACAAGGAGTCCGATTGAAGCCAGGGAAAAAGTCCCGTATGGATTTAATCACCAGGCCAACCATTCATATAATTTCACATCCCTTTTGTCCTCCCTGACAATACAGAGGCCATTGGTTCATATGGAGAATATGAATATTTTGGGCAATTAATGGAGTTCACATTCAATGAGCTGTATTATATTCTTTTGGAATTTTTTTCCCAATAGGAAAAGCTGGATTTGGAAAACAAAAAGTATTCTATTCCCAGGCGATATTGCTAATTTACTGAAGCAAAGAAGAACACGACTTTTCTATAAGTATATAAGGCTAGTTGTAGCCACCTGAGTGAACAAGTATCTGCGAAATCTCAAGTGAAATTTATTTATAAACAAAAACTACGTCCCAGAGCTCTGCCATCGTGCAATGGCAGGGTATAATTATATGAGTAGAGGAGGCTACTCCGACGATCGGAACACAAGCAGCTACGGCGAAAATGCTTATTCCGATCACGTGTGTCGCCCGGTCATTATCGACGCGGAGGGAAGGAAAAGGCCGATCATTTCCTACGGTTCTCCTAACACCAGCTCAGAAAGCTATGTCACAACGAGAACAGAGAGAATCGTCGAACAAGTTCGCACCCCTGTGGTGGTCACCGATTACAAATATAGTTCTCAAGCAAAATTTGAGCCATTGAAAGAATATGGAGTCACCAATGACAAGTGGCCTAATCCTTCCAATCAAGTTTACAATCGCCCCGAGTACGGGTATGGCTCTCAATCGAAACTGGAGCCGGCGAGGAATTATGGAGTCACAAATGACAACTGGCGTGGTAGCCCTGTGAATGCAATCCAAGATCGCCCGCCAAAGGTTGAGGATTTCTTAACGAAAGTTCAAACCGAGGTCAGCCGGCCAACAAAGGCTCCCCTTCTAAGTTCCACTCATTGGCGCAACACGCCTAGTTCAACAGGGCAAGGCTATGGTGGCACCACTAACGGCTACGGTGGTGGTGAGTATTCTAACTACAACAACAACGACAGCAACAGCAACAACCAACTTTCTCGACCGATAACTGAGATTGGGAAAGCTGTGGAGATTCTCAAGGATGGGGTCAAGCCTTCTTCCATTGCCAAAGCTGCACTGCAGTCAACAGGGCAAGGCTATGGTGGTGAGTACGCTAACTACAACAACAACAACAGCAACAACCAACTTTCTCGACCGATAAATGAGATTGGGAAAACTGTGGAGATGCTCAAGGATGCGGTCAAGCCTTCTTCCGTTGCCACAGTTCCACTGCAGCCGTGGTCCCCTTCAGCGGCCTCCACCATAGCTCCGAAAAGAGATAGTTACAATGATACCATTGACAGCAGGGAGGCTGCAAGGAGGTACGGAAACCTCGTTAGGCCGTTGCAGACGAAAGAGGCTTACACGGGAACTATCGACAGCAGGGAGGCTGCACGGAGATATGGTGGTGCGGCGGTGTGAAGATGAGGTAGGTACCTGCGCATGATTGGCAGCGTATAAACTATATACGTGTGATGACTTATTAGGTTTGTTGGAGCTTGTCTTGCTACTCAAGCAGTGTGTGGCACAATTTCGCTTGTCTTTTCATTTGAATTGAAGTGTGGTGTCTTATGTCCTATAAGTATGTAGTAAAATAAGCTTTTAGAGTAGGCAACCATACTTGTCCTGCCGAAACGTATTTGGCAGATGATGTGTGTTCCATCCTACTTCAGCTACTCTGTGATCAAATAAATGTACAAGTACGATAAAAGCTAATGGGATATCATTTCCGTTGTGTTCTCTGATTCTGTTCTCATCTCCCTCTCGGCTCTCATGTTGTTTTATTCTCAAGGCTTGTTCTTAGAGCTGCAAAAGCGTCGAGTTGAACCGAGCTATATATGGAGTGTTCTAGCTCGTCGCAATTAGTTCAAGCTTGAGTTGAGGTCAAATAATCTAGCTAGTTTGAGTCATTTAAAATGAATCAAACTTGATCTTTAGTTGGGCTAGGAAAATTACGGTAGCTATAGAAAAAAAAACTCAGTCTGGGTCGTGCCTAAAGCCTTATTTTTTTTCCAGCCGGTCCCAAGCCCGGATAAAGGAGGAGAGTTGTGCGTTAAGTAGCTGCACACAAAAAATCCCGTTAGATCTTTATGACATGAATCCGAATATAATTACGAGATATGCTAGTGCGTTACGTGAACATGTAGCCTTGATAGAGCTCAATGGAAAAACACGACTCATGTAGCCGATCCCAATTAATTGAGACTTAAGGCTCGATTTGGTTTGGTTTGGTTATATAGATCATTAGAAAAACAAAATTTATGAACAGAAAGATATGAAAAAAAAATCCTGTACTTTTTCTTTCATCAACTAAGAATGAAAATTTGCACATCAATCGTAAACAAAATGGGTTTGGATTCTCTCATGTCCTTAATTTGGACTGGACGGGATAGTGGATAGTTCACAATCTGGATCGTTCATTGTTGCAGTCAATAGTTTGGATTTGCTCAAAAACTCTTACCAATGCGAACCACTGATTGCATGGAGCAATGACGATCCAGATTGTGGACTGTTTCGTCCAATCCAATTGAAGGATAAGAGGGGATCCAATTGAAAACAAAGTGTATGATGTAAGTTGACATATCTTTCATTTATCTTTTGACATAAAACACGACTGATACAAATTTTTGATAAACACATCTAACGGTTCGGATCGTCGAGATTTGGTCCGAAACTATGAGGTCCGGACGGAGTCCGGATTTTAGTGGTGTGGATAAGAAGCTCACTATATATATATATATACAAGGAGCTTCCAATAAGGGCCCCTTATTGAACTTACCATGCGGACCTCACTGTTCCCGAGGTAATTTGGACGATCCAAACCGCTCAATGTTTTTAAAACGTGTTTTTAAGGGCCTTCGCGAGAAATCATAAAAAAAAAATACCCGGAAGAGCTTGATCCGATCAGTTTTCGATAAAAACGTTACATGTAGCATTTTTATCAAAAACTGATCGGATCAAACCCTTCCGGGTATTTTCTTTTTATATACTTATAATATAACTTATAGAAAGTGGTAGTAGTAGAAAAACAAAATAAAAATTGATAGACTATAAAAATTTCTTTCGACATTAATATATATACAAGGAGCTTTTCCTCAGGGATCCTAGAAACAAGGCAAAATCTGGACCTTGTTTGAGAGCCATTGGATCTAAGATCAGGAGTCACTTAAGTTGCAATCTCGCGGGTCGAGGCAACCGAATAGTACCCACTTCGCCGGTCAAAGCCTTTATTCGGGTTAAAACAAAACTCTGTTTCTCCCTTTTTTTCCCATTTCGCAAATCGGAGAGATCAAAGAGAGAGAGAAGAGAAGAGAAGAGAGAAACGAAGAGGAGAAAAAACAAATCGAAGAAGAAGAAGAAATCAAGAGAGTGAAATCGCAGTCATCACCATACCAAGGTCTCTCTCTCTCTCTCTCGTGTTTGATGTTACGTGTTAAGTTAGGGATTGATTTGTAAACGAGATGAGTTAGGGTTCGATTTGTAAAGTTAGGGTAATTGGAAATGGAAAAAATAAGTTGTCATCAAGCATGCCTTCCACGCTTAAGGGATTTGTATTCTACTCAAAAATTAGTTTGTGAAGATGCTTAGGAAAATTTGCACTCTTGATTTCTTACACAACTAATGTAACGGCCAAATTTTTGTACGGCACTAGTAGAGCTTCTTTAATGTTAGAGATGAACAGATTCATCATGCAAAGTAAACAAGTTTGAATAAATTTTAAAGTAAGCAAATTAATGAGTCAAATTAATTTGAATTTTGATTGAAGTGACTCTAATGAACTAAAAATCATGCTTTCGATATAAGATAGGTTTCTGTTCCTTTTTTGAATTTAAGTGATAAATTGTGTTTGCTCTGGCTTTAGTTTCAGTTCCTTTTTCATATTAGATCTAATGAATGGTGGGATTGGTCCCCGATATAATCTGTTCAATTGGGCCGGATACTGCATTATAAAAGAAAAAGTGCTCAAGTGTTTCTTGAACTGGCATTCCAACAATTTTGTACCATTTGGTGAAATTGGGGATTTTTAGTTATTGTTTTGTTTTTTGGATTTTAGGATGCAGTCCTTGGAAGATATACAAGTATCATCTGCTAATCCTGCTCAAGTAGTACACATTCCTCAAGTAAAAAGGAATCTGAGACCTAAAATTAAGCAACACTTTGACGGTTTAGATATAAGATAGGTTTCTGCTAATTCTGCTCAAGTAGTCCACAAGTGCAAATATGAGCTTAATATACAAATATGTTCTCAGTCGCTTTATAACTGCAAAGAATCAGCTTAATATTAAAGCACAATTTCTGCACCAACTCCATGCTTAACCTAAGTTATCAACATTCCAGGTGCAACACTAACTCAGCACCCAAGTGCAACACTAACTCGCCAAGAACACAACAACCAAGTAAAATGTTTTCTAAGTGACAGAAATCTCATTAGCAAAAATTGTATGCAGTTGAAATCTCATTAAGTGTTGCATTTCATTACAAAAGGGCAGCCTTACAAAAGGGGGTTGCATTTCAATATAAATGGCATTACACCACTAAGGCAGTGTTAAGTGCTTGCCTTTGCCGAGTGAAGTGTATAAGTAATACATTACCCAAACCACGAAACCATAAAACAATACTTTCCGCTTGAATTTTTTAATATTTTAGGACTCTTGTGTAGGATGCATCACTGGATTGGCCGCTTTCAATTTTTCAATTTCCACTTGCATGGCATCAATCTTCATTTGCATTGCATTTCCTTTTCAGTGCATTTCTTCATTTTTCTTCAAAGGGGTCGAATTGCTCTCTGCTTGTTCATTAGCCTTCCCTACCTCTCTCACTTTCCAAATCTTCATTGGCCTCAAACCCCTTTTTTTTCAAATCAGGGGGGTCATACTAGCAAAACAAAGTGCAATGTTCTTCATTCTTCAAAAAAAAAACAAGAGAAAAGTTTATGGTTTCTATATATCAAAAACCAAACATTATGTCCATTGCAAATCTCACCATGTAGTTGGAACACCCAAAGAATCTCCGGCATGGTTCGATTTTGATTTTGACTTACATAGTGGTGCTATTTCTACGCAGAAGCACATGATCCCAAAATCGATCTCATCTCCGCCAGTTTTCAACCAAGTAACTTCTTTCCAACTCCATCTAATTGGATTATTGAGCAAAAGGCTTTGATTATTGAACAAAAGAATGGGTCCTCATACGAATGGGTTAGTATTTTTCACAAACCCTAACCCTAGTTTCTACTAAAATTAAAATCGATTTTTTATTAAAATCCCACAATACCAAAATAGAAAATTAAAAAAAAAATGGGTCCTTAAACGAATGGGTTAGGGACCCTAAACCTATTTTCTGGTAATATCAAAATCAAAATTTTTTCAAGATCCAAAATTAACAATAGATTTTCAACCGAAACCAAAACCCTAGTTTCTGGTAGACATTGAACGAGAGAGAGAGAGAGAGAGAGACCTTGGTATGGTGATGACTGCGATTTCACTCTCTTGATTTCTTCTTCTTCTTCGATCTGGTTTTTCTCCTCTTTCAAGAGAGTGAAATCGAAGTCATCACCATACCAAGGTATCTCTCTCTCTCTCTCTCTCTCTCCCTCTCTCTCTCCCTCTCTCTCTCTCTCTCTCTCTCTCTCTCCCTTTGTGTGTGTGTGTGTGTGTGTGTATGTGTGTGTGTGTGAAATGGGAAAAAGGGGAGAAAAAGAGTTTTGTTTTAACCCAAATGAAGGCTTTGACCCGCGAAGTGCGTACTACCCGATTGCCTTGACCTGCGAGATTGCAACTTAAGTGACTCCTGATCGGATCCAATGGCTGTCAAACAAGGTCCGAATTATGCCTTGTTTCCAAGATCCTTAAGGAGAAGCTCCTCATATAGTAATATAAAATATAGAAAGTGGCTAGTGGACGATGGATTTAGTCTCCTATAAACTAGTGAGATGTGCGTAAGTTGGCCTAGACACCTGAGTTATCAAAAAGAAGATAGAACAGAACTTGATCGAGACCTCTCGTGAGACAAACGAGGAGGTGACTAGTTCGATTCAGAGAGAGAGAGACTGACTGTATCCACCAGACTTGAGCCGACCACTCGACTCGCCCCCCCCAAATGGCATTCCACTCTATGATGCTAAACTTTATCATCAATTAATTGGTTGGTAGTGTTGTGTATCTTACTGTCACTAGGCCTGACATTGCCTACGTTGTTCATTAAGTTAGCTAGTTCATATATGGTCCTTGGTCACTTCATTTTGAGGATGTCCTCTGGATTCTTTGATATGTTAAAGGCACCTTATTTCATGGCCTCCAGTATTCAATACATTGCTCTCTTGAGTTACATGCCTATTCTGCTACAGATTGGGCTGGTGACCCCACTGATCGTCGTTCTACCACAGGATATACTTCTTTCTCGGTGATTCTCTTATTTCTTTACGAAATAAGAAGAAAACTCTTTTTTCTCATTCTAATAACAAGGCGGAGTATCGTTCTCTTACTAACAATACTTAGGAGTTAATATGGCTTTATTGGCTTCTTACTACTAAGTGTATTCCACTGCCAGTACACTTCTTTGTGATAATCAAAGTGTTTCAGATTGCCCGCAATAATGTCTTTCGTGATCACATCAAACATATTGAAATTTATTGTCACTTCGTACAACAACACATGTTGCCCCAGCCTTTGCCTCCTCTCAATTTCCTCATCGGACCATACTGCTCACATCTTCACGAAGGCTCATCCTCCTAGATGTTTTCATGATTTGGTGTTTTCAAACTCAAGTTGGTGTCTGCGTACCACCTTGAGTTTGCGGGGATGTCAAAATATTTTGATTGATTGTGATTGACGATTTGATCATGCATCCATAATTAAGGATTTGATTTTGGTTCCATAATTTAGCACTATATTCTTGTATAAATACAAGACATGCTTAGGGTCTCAAACGGATGCTTAGAGGTGTCAAACGGGTACTACAAGAAAAAGTAACTATAGCAATGAAAGCCGGTGATGAAATTCAAATTTCCTCGCCAAATGGGTCTTTATGGCGAGGAAATCAATTTCGTCGGCAAAAAGTACACTATGTCGATGAAATTATCTTTCCTCGCCCAAAAACTAAGATTTGGCAAGGAAATGAACATTTCCTCGCTAAAAGGCTACCATTTGGCGACGAAATTTGAATTTCCTCGTCAAACAGCAAAGATTGGCGAGGAAAGATGAGATTGGCGATAAAATTATATTTCCTCGTCAAAAAGCTAAGATTTGGCGAGGAAATGAATATTTTCCTCTCTAAAGGGTACCCATTTGGCGACGAAATTATTTTTCCTCGCCAAAAAGCTAAGATTGACGACGAAATTATATTTCCTCGTCAAAAACCTAAGATTTGGAGAGGTTTTGCTAGTTTCCTCGCCAATTGTTCAGAATAGGCGATGAAATTTTGTTTCGTCACCAAATGTTAATATTAGGTGACAAAATATTTCCTCACCTTTTCTAGGACTATTTAGATTTTTATATAGATGTGTTGTATTATCTCAATGGTAAGATATAATTAACAATTTTAGTAGCTCACTAATATTATAAGACATTATTAGCAAAAAAAAATTTCACATTTTCTAGTAATGATAAATATGAAACTATTTTTCTCTCTAGTTCTCCTCAAACGATGTACTTTTTAAGTTCACAAGTTGTTTCAATTTTCTTTTATAGTGAACGAATTTACAAAATCAAAGAATTCTTGAAGAAATTAATATTTTCATAAAGGTTATTTGAATAAATTAAAATACTTTAAAGAAATCATAACAACAATATGAACTGAAAAGAAAGGACCGGACATGGATCCCGAGTTTGCAGTTGAAAGATTTGCATTTCGAGAGTTCATGCACAAAGATCTTAAAAGTGGAGAGAAACAAAATAATGGAAATAAATTAATATTTTGCTTGAATCGGAGAGTGGCGTGATAGATAGGTGGTGGGACTTGTAAAGGCAAGGTCACAGGTTCGAGCTCGGGCTAGAAAGTAAAAACTCCAGTAGCTAGAAAGTAAAAATTTCAGTAAAAGCAAATAACAATAACATATTTAAGCAACAAGTTTAAAGAAAACACTACAAATGGACTAAAATTAGGCAAAAAGATTTTTAAAAAAATAGAGGTGAAAAGAAGTAAAAAAAAGTTTATACATTAAAAGTTGTAGAACTTTGCATCAAAAAAGAAGTTGGTGTGGTGGAAGGGTTGCGTAAAAGCAAATAACAATAAAAGATTTAAGAAACAAGTTTAAAGAAACACCACAAAAGGGACTACAATTAGACAAGAAG
>JAXBDA010008703.1:0-14176 GCA_036023075.1 Gaultheria prostrata
GGGGGGGGGCGTAGCGAGCCCGACTTTCCACGCCAAGCCTCGCCCCCTGTGGCGAGGTACTGTGGACACGGCCACGATGGCGAGCCCGCTGGCTAGGCTGCTGGGCGGTCGTTTTTGGTGATTTTCCGGCCAAGTCTCGCCAGGGATGGCTCCTAGCCATGGAAGGAGAGCTTGTTGGAGATGTTCTAACATCGCCATTTCTACACAACTCATTTCTCTACCTGCGAAACAACTTGAAATGAGAGCTTATTTCTTTACTGCCAAAACCTAGTTAATTATGACCTTCATACTTGTAGTTGAGCTTTAATTTGGACAAAATCCATGTCTTTGTTAAAGCTAATCAACTCAACAATGGAGAAAGCAACTCGTTCTTTCACCGATTTCAAGTTCTTCAGTTTACACAGAACCTATTTGAGCTCCAAAAACAACTTCAATTTGATAATTAAGTCATGTAATTCGCGATTGAACCCTTGACATGGCCGTTACTCGAACTAGACCAAGATTCGAATTAGGATTTGCTCATCAACGTCGAATTAGTGTTATTCAGCACTCAAGCTTGAGAAGGGCTTTAATGGCGGATGTCACTGGTGGTTTTGAGGCCCCGTTCCACTAACTCAAAAAGCCAAAAGCCAGCTTATTGCGCTTTTCGAGACAGGTCATCCCCTCACAATACATCACATAAAAAATCACAAAAAACTAACTCGTATTTCGAGCTCTCACATAAAAAAAACTAAAAAGCCAAAAAACCAAAAAAATCAAGTTAGTGGCACACCCCCTGAATTGGAACTTCTTCTGGATGAAGGTTATTTCTAAATCTTGTACAGGATCAAACCGCGGTTCGTGAGATTTCATAAGTACTGATTTGTCAAGTCAAGAACGATCCAAGCCCTTGCGACGACTCGCTTGGGATTTTTCGGTCTAGAGCTTGAGAGGACTTTAATGGCGGAGGACGAGTTGAGAATGGGGTGACAAGAGCAACTAGGGACTAGGAGGAAGAAGAAACAGTAGAAAAGAGGTGTTGTCATTGAAGGGCAAATAAGTCATTTAATGGTGACTTTCAATGTGAGTTTTGGCAGCAACAAATTGGGTTTTGGCCTTATCATTACCCAATATTTAAAGATAAGGGTAAAAAGTGTAAAATTGACATAATTTACTTATTGACTTTCAAACATGGAAAAACTTAAAGAGACGGAAAAAAATATGTTTGTGGATTAATAAGCAC
Source organism: Gaultheria prostrata (assembly GCA_036023075.1). NCBI lineage: Eukaryota > Viridiplantae > Streptophyta > Magnoliopsida > Ericales > Ericaceae > Gaultheria > Gaultheria prostrata. The sequence continues at coordinate 1,223 of JAXBDA010008703.1, forward strand.
GAACGGAGGGAGTAATAATAAGCAATTAAATAAATTCCTCCATAGTTGTTTCTCTAAATTCTAATGCTTTGGAAAAAAAAAAACAAATATTCTTCTCTCGCACCATTTCTGGGTTGTAGCTCAAAGGCTATGTTTGTTCTTTATTTATTTTTCAAATTTATTTGTTGACCAATTCATGCATTCTTTTGTAGCATGCTTGCACTTTTTCTAAAACTAGTCTTAGGCTACGTGTTTCGCATGTCACTATGTGCTCATTGGTTATGATATTTGTTAAATAGTTTGGCTTCATCAAATTCGATAACTCTCTACTACTCTAGGAAAAGATGGAGTCAAAGAGCTGCAACATTTGAAAGCCAAAAAAGAAAAATAAACCCCCCAAAATAGGGTAAGGAGATTTTTTCTGGGGAAAAACAAACCATCTTTCTAGTGAGGGGTTTATCTTGATATGCATAAGTGATTGCATCTTAAAGAGCTAATACGTGAGCCCGGCAGATGAGGCAGCCGATGGCATTCACCTTTCCCATCCTCCTGTTTTCTGGTTGGAGACTCCAAATTTAAAACACAAAATCATGGATGAAGAGGCGACACAACCCCTCTATTCACTTTCTCATAATTTGCAAATGTGTCATTTTGACCCATATTTTTTAGAGGAACATTACAAGAATAAGTCTAGATTTGGATAAAACAAAAAGGGTTTATCATTAGAGAAAGCCTTTACTGGTGAAAATGAAACTTTTGACCCAAATATAGGAAAAAATATGGGTCATGGAGATACTCTTAACTGGTGCTATTCTGCTTGTTAGGCCTTGCATTATATAAGGTGGCTCAGCTCAATCCATCCATTTTTTTTCCATGTAAAATAAGAAAAACAATCCACCATTTGATTACACTTAAAAGAAATCACCACTGCAGCAGTAGAAAAACCAGTGATTTATGTCTCTATACTTATGAAATTTACTATCATATGTATGTTTCTGCAGATCTACTTGGTTCAAGAATGAATAAAAGAGCTACATATTCATGGCTGCTCTTTCCTCCCTTTGTTTTTCAATCCCATAAAGCAACCACCAAAACCAAACTTCCTCCACTTGCGGCCGCGTCTCCCTCCACCACCACTTTCTTCACTCTCTTCAGTCTCCCGTGGAGCCGGACCATCCCCAGCAGCTGCACCTCCACCACTCTCTTCAGTCATTGGCGGAGCCGGATCATCCCTAGCAGCCGCACCTCCTTTCACAACTTCAATAAGGAAGTGTCGCGGTTTTGAAGACCCAACAGGTTTATAAAACTTAATCACATCCCCATCTTCCAGATTGTTTTGATCCAGAAAGTCCTCCTCCAATACTATCGCGTACAAAGTATGGATCCTACCAGAGGCCAAGATCTTCACGCGCCATTCCTCGTTTTCAGCATTGGTAAAGTACAGCCTCTCCACGTGATGAGTTTCAGCAGGGACTCCAAGTGCACTGAAATGTTTCCTCGCTTCTTCCATGGGAACAAGGAGACTCTTCATAATGATGGCAATTTGATCCAATTCCAGCTGAAACAAGTAATTTTCGGGCATGAATTCCCGAAAGCTCACAATCTCCTGAGAGAGAAACTTCACGCAATCAACCAGGTAATGCTGATCTCGCTCAGGGTGGAGAGGCCTGTAGAACCTAACCGTGTCCTTTGCTTTCAGTTTGTTAAGGCTAGCAATTTGCTGCCACCATATGCTTCCTATCGCGAAGGCGAATTCCTTTCTATCATAATTCACTGTTGCCAGCTCACTGGTGTTGCAACGATTGGTAATTTGTATAGTCTCCTGGTAATCGCGTTCTCGATAAGCTAGAGAAGGGAAATGGTTTAGTGCTAGTTCCACAGGGATTAAAAGTCTGTCGAGTTCTGCATCTTTCTGATACAAACAAATCTCAAAGAGGAAAAAACCCTCGTTGTCGCCGACTTTAGTAGGGTCAGTAAGCAATGGATTAGCCGGAATTTCGCTGGTAGTAGCTCTGCCTCGTGATGATTCTCTGTGTAAGTCAATTAACCATGTCAATTGGCCCAAAATAGATCAAATGAAATACATCAAGTCATAGACAATTGAGTTTCACATATTGACAAGAATGGAGGAAAAAATGAGAGAAATCGAAACGAAGATCAATGATCTTTAAATATTTGAATCGTGGCTTTGTGGAAGGAATTACCAAGGGAAATAAATGTATCTTCTTTTCTTCACAAAGGCTAAAATAGCACAATTTTCCATTTCCATATACCTTTCTGTATCTATGCAGGCATCACTAATGAAGTCTATGTCCATGAAAGGATTAGCTAGCTCTTTACAAGAAATGTCAAGAACAAATTTTGTGTGAATAAAATTCTTTTGTGGGTTATCTTAATTAACTTCATTCAATGATTCACAAACATTGGTAGAAGAAGAACACAGTTCAAAAAACTAAGAAAATTAAACACTATAACCTCTGTTTGGGTGGCAAGAAATTTAAAGAAATCAAAAGAAAACAACACCCATATTATACCCTGGATTGTAGTTGACAAATACAAACTATTGAAAAGAACAGCGTTCACTACATACTGCACGATTGCGCATACAAATGTTAACGCATATACAAATAAGGTAGTATCAATTACATCAAAGAAACCATAATAATCTTGGGTTTTTCTCGGTGAAGAAACAGGCATAAGAAATTTACCCCAACTCAAAGTTTTTTCCGGGTTGCGTCATTGGCAACTTGTCAGAGCAACTTGAGGACGATGCAATCCCTTCTGAGGCTAACCCTTCCAAATTCTCTCCTCCACCTTCTTGTTTTGAATGCTGTGTCTCTGTAGCTCTGTTTTCAGACCTTTTTTTTTTTTTTTTCTCTGTTTCTTTCTTGAATGTGCTTTGAGTAGGTTAGATGGCTCTGAGAGAGAGATTCGTTCTGTGTAGGTTGGGAGTCGAATTTTAATATATAGTTTCAGGTGATGAGAAGTAGCTTTCAAGAATCAAGAACCTGGGTGATGGGTAGTCATAGTTCTTCTTGAACTATACATGGCAGTTAAAACGGTTGGCGGAAAAGTGTTACTATTTGTTTATTTTTTCTTTCATTTAAAAATAAAAAATTTCTAATAAAATAATTAAATAAATAGACCAAAATACCCAATTGATAGTCTCGTTCATCAACATTTTGAGTACATAAGTTTTTTTTTTTTTTTCTCTCTCTCTTTTGGGTTCGTTCCGACAAAAAAAAAAAAAAAAATCCTTGATGCCCTAATTGACGTAGTATGAAGTCACAAGTAGGGGAAAATGCTTTACAATAAAACACAAGTCAAAAGAACTCTCCGGAGTTTACTTGGTTATCAACTCACGGACTTAGAATTAGTCTAGTTGCATCGCAAATTGGCTCGGACACCCAGCATTGACAAAATGTTACTATATAAGGCCATGAATCATTGACAGTTAGGCACCGAAACTAATGAATTTGATGGTATTTAATGACTTTATAAATGAGTAGTATCAACAAGTGTTATGTTAAACTTGGCATTCTTTTCCTTCATTTACCTGAAAATGCAAAACCAAGACCAGTAAAGACTAATGAAAAGAGAACATTGTCAATTTTTGAGCTCCACTTAACCGACAATCATTGACCTATTATTCACCTGCTCTTAAAACTCATGACCAATTTCACTACTTCTATTTCATGATCAACAGACATAACATCTGATGATGATGCCTGTTTTTATTTAATTTAACTTACTAACTGGCATTTTGTTTCTTGGTTTAAGGTCCTGTTTTGTTGGAATTGCTACATAAGTACGAAGTTTAATTTTTTTTTTTTCTTTTGGCAAGATGTGTTAATTGTTAGTTTTAGTTAGTGAGAGTATTGTGCATGGAAGTATAAGGTGCCTCTATTGGGCTCCACTCCACTGGCGAGTAGGGAGAGATTAAAACCTATAAATGCAAGTTAAAAAGAAAAATATTACTCCCTCCGTCCCTTTTTAAGTGTGTTACCTCGTAATTCCAACTTATTTTCTCTCACATCAACTTTTACAACTTTTACATCTACTTTCCACTACTTACATTTATCAATATAATAATACCCACTAACTTTTCAAAAAGGAATCTACTTTTAAGGGCAAAATAGGAAATGTACTCACTAACTTTTCAAAACACACACTTATTAAGGGACAACCCAAAATGGAAATGTCTACACTTATTAAGGGACGGAGGGAGTATTTCCCATCGTTTAACTGTAGAGAAACTATCATAATTCTTATGAGTAAGGATGGAGCCAAGGGGGGCTAGTAGGAACCCCTTCCCATCCAAAACCTTAAAATGCGGACTCCGTCCACACCTCATAGATACCAATCGAATTTCGATGATCCGAACCGTCAACTGTGTTTAAAAGTTGTTTTTAAGGGTCTGAGCGAGAAATCAGCAAAAACAAATACTGGGAAGAGCTCCATCCGAGTAATTTTTCATAAAAAGTGTATAATTGTTGGCCTAACGTTCATTTTTGTTAAACTGATACTAGACTAGAGGAACTTAAAATGAGGGGTGGAAAAAATTTGCAGATTAGGGTTTTTTTTTAATTTTTATTTTTTAAACCAACAACTCAAATTTGAGAGAGAGGGACAGACCGCAGTGGTGTTCAACGCTGGTGCAACAGGCGTTGGTGTTGGCGTGCCGGCGGCAGTGGTATTCGTCAAGAGAAAGACAAAGACACACACAGCTCGCCTCGTTTCGGATCTCATCGGAGTATGGAGGTGGATATGATTCATAACATTTTTTTCTATAATTCATAACATTTTTGCATGATTCGTAACTTTTATACAAAAAAATCATACTTCCTCCGTCCCCTTTTAAGTGTGTTACCTGGAATTCCAACTATCTTTTTCTCACATTAACTTTTACAACTTTTACATCTACTTTCCATTACTCACACTTATCTATATAATAGTACCCACTAACTTTTTAAAAATGAATCTACTTTTAAGGGCAAAATAGGAAGGGATAGCCCAAAATAGAAATGTACACACTATAAAAGGGACGGAGGGAGTATCTTTTAACCCTAAGAGCTGAGGTAATCGAATTACTATAATATTTTTAGGTGTGCATGTGATACACACCCAAATAAGGGTGTGTATTGTAGCGTTTCCCCAGTAAGAGTCCATGTATATGTTTTAGTGTTGGGATATGCATGGTATGTAGAGAGTTATCAATCTTGTACCGGACAACGTACCGTTTTCGATATTGGTAAACATGACTTTCCTCTGTCTCATTTATTTCCATACGAATTTTTTTCCCATAGTAATTTCATAACTCGACACAGTATTGGATCCTCCATGCACAAGGGGCTGAAAATAGATTCAAATCAAATAAAACGTCATTGAAGCACCATGCATGCATGAAATTCCAACAAACAAATGAAACAAGAAAAAAGAAACCCCCAAAAAGTGTGGGAGAAATCCTGGCTAGGAGGTTACTTTAAAGCGCATCGATACATGCTTTAGTTAAGAAAATTACAACTAGTTGTGGCGAAAATGATCAGAACTTCATTACTAGCCGAACCTTAGCACGCGTGACTCTTTAGAAAGGATTAACAATTGGAGACCGAGAACTAAGCAATGTCTCAAATTAATCCTGATTCCCAAATAAACCTAAGAAGGATAAGCAATCTCCGAAACTAAACTTCCTCCACTTGTGGCCGCGTCTCCATCCTCCACCACTTTCTTCAGACTCCGGTGGAGCCGGACCATCCCCAGTAGCCGCACCTCCACCACTCTCTTCAGTCTCTGGTGGAGCCGAATCATCCCTAGCAGCCGCACCTCCTTTCACAACTTCAAATAGGAAGTGTCGCGGTTTTGAAGACCCAACGGGTTTATAAAACTTAATCACATCCCCATCTTCCAGATTGTTCTGATCCAGAAAGTCCTCCTCCAATACTATTGCGTACAAAGTATGGATCCTACCAGAGGCCAAGATCTTCAGGCCCCATTCCTCGTTTTCAGCATTGGTAAAGTACAGCCTCTCCACGTGATGAGTTTCAGCAGGGATTCCAAGTGCACTGAAATGTTTCTTCGCTTCTTCCATGGGAACAAGGAGACTCTTTATAATGATGGCTATTTGATCCAATTCCAGCTGAAACAAGAAATTTTCGGGCATGAATTCCGGAAAGCTCACAATCTCCTGAGAGACAAATTTCACACAATCAACCAGGTAATGCTGATCTCGCTCAGGGTGAAGAGGCCTGTAGAACCTAACCGTGTCCTTAGCTTTTAGTTTGTTAAGGCTAGCAATCTGCTGCCACCATGTGCTTCCTATCGCGAAGGCGAATTCCTTTCTATCATAATTCACTGTTGCCAGCTCACTGGTGTTGCAACGATTGGTAATTTGTATAGTCTCCTCGTAATCGCGTTCTCGATGAGCTAGAGAAGGGAAATGGTTTAGTGCTAGTTCCACAGGGATTAGAAGTCTGTCGAGTTCTGCATCTTTCTGATACAAACAAATCTCAAAGAGGAAAAAACCCTCGTTGACGCCGACTTTAGTAGAGTCAGTAAGCAATGGATTAGCCGGAATTTCGCTGGTAGTAGCTCTGCCTTGTGATGATTCTCTGCATAAGTCAATTAACCATGTCAATTTGCCCAAAATAGATCAAATGAAATACATCAAGTCATAGACAATTGAGTTTCACATATTGACAAGACCTAGTGATTTTGGATGGAGAAAAATATGAGAGAAATCGAAACGAAGATCAATTATCTTTCATGATTTGAATCATGGCTTTGTGGAAGGAATTACCAAGGGAAATAAATCTATCTTCTTTTCTCCACAAAGCCTAAAATAGCACAATATATTTTCCATTTCCATATACCTTTTTGTATCTATGCATGCATCACTAATGAAGTCTATGTCCATGAAAGGATTAGCTCTTCACAAGAAATGTCAAGAACAAATTTTGTATGAATAAAATTCTTTTGTGGGTTATCTTAATTAACTGCACAATTTTGTATGATTCACAAACGTTAGTAGAAGAAGAACACAGTTCACAAAACTAAAGATGGAAACACTATACCTCTGTTTGGGTGGCAAGAATATTAAAGAATTCAAAAGAAAAAAACACCCATATGATACCCTGGATTGTACTTGACAAATACAAACTATTGAAAAGAACAGAGTTCACTACATACTGCACGGTTGCGCATACAAATGTTAACGCAAAGAAACCATAATAATCTTGGGTCTTCTCGGTGAAGAAACAGGCATCAGAAATATATGTTCTTTCCTTTATCAATCATCTTTTTTTCTCGACGCAGCCTAAAGTAGCACAATTTTCCATTCCCATAGACTCTCTGTATATCGATCACTAATGAAGTCTATGTCCAAGAAAGGATTAGCTCTTTACAAGAAATGTTAAGAACATATTTTCTACGAATAAAGTTCGTTAGTGGGTTATCTTATTTAACTTCATTTAACGAATCAAAAAGTATCTTACTGCACAATTTCTCTTTTTCATTGAGAGATTATAATTCACAAACGTTAGTAGAAGAAGAACAGAACATAGTTCAAAAGAAAAAACACCCATATGATAATGCATATATAGATACATATAAGCTATCAATTACATCAAAGAAACTATAATAATCTTGGGTTTTCTCGGTGAAGAAACAAGTATCAGAAATCAATTACGTCAAAGAAACCATAATAATCTTGGGTTTTTCTCGGTGAAGAAACAGGCATAAGAAATTTACCCCAACTCGAGGTTTTTTCCGGGTTGCGTCATTGGCAAATTGTCAGAGCAACTTGAGGACGATGCAATCCCTTCTGAGGATAACCCTTCCAAATTCTCTCCTCCTTCTTCTTGTTTGGAATGCTGTGTCTCTGTATCTCTATTTTCAGACATTTTTTTCTCTGTTTCTTTCTTGAATGTGCTTTGAGGCTGTGAGTTGTGTGAGAGAGAGAGAGATGGATTCGTTCTGTATAGGTGGGGAGTGAAATTGTAATATGTATAGTTTCAGGTGATCTTGAGAAGTAGCTTTCAAGAATCAAGAACCCGGGTGATGGGTAGTTATATTCTTGAACTATACATGACAGTTAAAACGGTTGGCAGAAAATGTTATTTATTTATTTTTTCTTTCGGAAAAAAACAAAGATTTTCTGATAAAATAATCAAATAAATGGAACAAAATACCCAATTGATAGTCTCATTCATCAACATTTTGAGTACAGAAGGTTTTTTTCCGTAAAATAAACAAAGATTTTCTGATAAAATAATTAAAGAAATAGATCAAAATACCCAATTCATAGTCTCATTCATCAACATTTTGAGTACAGAAGGTTTTTTTTCCCCTCTTTTGGGTTCGTTCCGACAAAAAAAAAAGCCTTGATGCCCTAATTGATGCGGTATGAAGTCACAAGGAGAGGGAAATGCTTTGAAATAAAACACGAGGCAAAATAATTCTTGAGTTTACGTGGTTATCAACTTCACGGACCTAGAATTAGTCTAGTTGCATCGCAAATTGACTCGGACACCCAGCAAAGGGGAAATTTTTTTATTATAAGGCCATGAATCATTGATGATTAGGCACTGAAACTAATGAAATTGATGGTGTTTAATGACTTTATAAATGAGTAGTATCAACAAGGAACAATGCTATATGTACTGACCAAAGGGGACTGACCATGTACCGACGGCGCCGGAGACCCCTGTGTGGGTCCCAAATGGCCAATCCGAGCCGTTCATCGTACTCATAATCAAAATCCGAGTGGGTCATCGTGAGAATCGAGGCAATCGAATGGCTGTAAGTGCTCGATCCAAAATCACCCCGTTTCGTGCAAAAACTTTTGGTACGAAATGGGTGATTTTGGATCGAGCACTTACAGCCGTCCGATGGCCTCAATTCTCGCAAGGACCCACTTGGATTTTGATTCTGAGTACGATGAACGGCTCGGATGGGCCGTTTGGGACCCACACGGGGTCTCCGGCGCCGTCGGTATGTGGTCGGTCCCCATTTGGTCGGTACTCATATATTTATCGTTCAACAAGTGCTATGTTAACCGACAATCATTGACTGATTTGACCTATTATTTCACCTGCTCTTAAAACTCATGACCAATTTCACTACTTCTTGTTAGTTATTTTGTTTTGCCATTTTCCGGTGTTGTTCAAAACACACCCTGATTCAATCATTTTTTATTTTCTTTGAATTGTAATGGGTAGGTTGGATAGGGAGTTGTTTCTCGGGGGTAATTTCTCGTGCAATGCTCCTTCCTTTGCCTTCGGCTTTTTGACCCTGTGAAGCCGTTTGAATTCAACAAAGGTAAAATCATCATGGCATTTCATTTATAGCATTTTTATATATTCATCTTTTATTTATCATGTTTTAAAATGCTTTAAATTGGTTAACAAAAAAAATAATAGGGATTATTTTCTGACCTCCACATCATGCTTAATTTATAGAATTTCCGTTTCTCAATCTTTTAGATTTCCTAAGTGTAGATTTCCTAAATACACTTTAGGAAATTCCGTTTGTTCCTATAGTATAAAGTACTCCGGTCAAGTTTATTATATCCCTCATTTTTGCATCTTTTTCCATCAAAACTTTATTTACCTTCCAAATACATAACTAAACATAACTAATAATGGAGGGATCTATATATAGCATTATTCTTTTTGGAGAATATCTCAGTGATCCACATGTACTAGATTATTTCCTCAATGCAAGTTGCCAATTTGCATACTCATTACCAATATGCAGCAACGTGGCCTTTTTGGAGAAATTGGAAATCGGCCAATTTGATGGGATTTGGTTTAAATCGTTTTCTTCCTTAATAGGATTAATTGGTTGTCAATCTTTTGAGATGTATTTTTCATATAAACACATTCCTTATTCATTTCGGTACATACATCTCTACACTTTGGCAAAAATAAAAATAGACAAGTTTTGAGTGCTAGAGTTTTTTTTTTATTTGTATGAGTTGACAATCAAATAAACTCATACGTAGCGTTTTGTGACAATTTTAATTCAACGTTCTTGCATCCTGCATTCATCCGAACATTTTTTATTGTCCCGTTCATTCCGTACATCATTCACCTGGTGATCCGTTGGTGCCTTGTTGCTTTTGGCCTGATTGACGTGGAGTCTATTCGGAGCCGGTTGATTCCGGAGATCGAACTTGAGGTTCGTGGCAGACTATTGAATTAGGAAGAAGCTCGGGAGCATCGTGGTGGCGAGAATAGGTAACGCTTAAGGGTGAGGCTTGAGGTAATCTATTTCGCACTGTAACTCTCTTTTTAATTAATAGAAAATAGTAGTAGACTAGGCCATGGTTTTGTCTTAGGGTTATTCGGACCCTAAGGTTTTCCACGTATATCGCGTGTCTTGTCTCCTAATTTATTTTATGCTGTTTTATTATTTGTTTTTGTTGTTTAATATCAAAGAAAAGTTTGTTTTGAAAATGTTACTATAGTTTTATATATATAGTCCTATTCCCCCCTCTCGGACCTTATTGAGCTTCCGCGTAATTTCACTTCTATTTCATGATCAACAGACATAACATGTGATAACATGTGATGATGCCTGTTTTTATTTAATTTAACTTACTAACTGGTATTTTGTTCCTTGGTTTAATTAAGGTCCTGTTTTTATTGGAATTGCTACATAAGTACGGAGGTTTTTTTTCCCCCCTTTTGGCAACACGTGTTAATTGTTACTACTTTAGGCCCAGTTTCCCAATTGATAAAATCTAGATTTTATCAAGATTTGATAAAATCAACCCTAGATTTTAATCAAGTTACGAAGAAAGTTTGATAAAATCTCTAACTATCTGAGATTTTATCAAACTTTCTTCCTTTGATAAAATCTAGGATTGATTTTATCAAAATCTGATAAAATCAAGTGGAAAACTGGGCCTATAGTTAGTGAGGTTATTGTGCATGGAAGTATAAGTGCCTCTATTAATTGTTAGTTTTAGTCCTGCCTTATTCCAAACTTTGTTTACTTTGTCCCTCAATATTCAAATACGAAGGCCTCTATCATTCATCCTCTTCACGCATCCTACCGTACGTGTCACCTACCCTAACAAGATTCAAGGCCCGGCAACATTCTTCATCCATATCTCATGTGCCAAAGCCTGAATTCTTCACACCCCATGTCAAAAGATGCAATCGAGTGACTTCTCGATCGGAACAGCTTCTTTGTCACTGTCATAAAATATCAACCAAAAGAAAGTTCCATCACAGTCTACATGTCCAGTACTACCCCCAGGTGTAAAAGGGACTTCGGGAATTTCTCTCCAAAATTCAGAACCGGGAGGGTATATGGCACCGAGAACAACCTCTCTTTCTACCTCAGTCAGCCCCTCTGACATTGGGTTTGCAAAGAGAATAAGTTTGCATTCCTTGGTGGAAAAGGAATAACCAAATCCCCACCAAGCCATCCGAAAAATCTTCTTCCCAAAATGAGGACCCATGGTCACTTTTATTTCCTCCCCAGGAATGGGATTACAAATATAGCAAGAATTCTCAGTGGGCATTAAAAAGCGGCAAGCCACCTGATGTGGACCAGCTGATCCTTTGATACGTTGTGATCCTTTGCAATAAAGCTCCACGAGGAATTTTTATGGCCCCGGTACAATCTGAGACTCTTTCAGCAGGATATATGCAAGGGGGCAACTCCTCGAAGAAGATATAAAGAATTAAAGATGACCACAGTTTTTAACTGCCTTCTCAAATTGCAATTCTATAAATCTAGGGTCAGTTATCACTGCCCATCAGAGCTTACATGCACACTTCATTCTTATGAGACACTTGACAGGTAACTTTAGAAAAATTTCGACTAGGATTTCAGATGGAAGATCTTGGAGGCCAAGTTCTCGACATTTTGATCGACAAACTGATAGTTCCATTTTGCGGACCACCAAACTACTGTTACAAGATATCCCTTCTCAATCTTCGAACGCCTGTGCAGCACACTGATTAATAAGAAAATCGGTAAACGTAGGACGATAATGAGCTCTAACTTTAACATTGGTTAATAAGAAAATTTCAATTAGAACCCTTCCCAAAGCATTTACGTGGATGGTTGATATCCATGTCTCCAACTAGTGAGATGCCCTTCTGCTGTATTCTTCAAACTTCACTTTACAAACCCCAAGGGGTTCAGTCGAGCAGCATGAGAAAAAAAATCAAAGGGCTTCAAGTTCTATCCAAGAGATTGCACGGTTGAATTCTACGAAGGTCAAACATTCCAAACTTTGGAGCCATTGGAGGTTTGACTAATCGTTAACTTAAAAGCTCCGAAATAAGTTGAGATGCACTTTGACACCCAGTTATCCAAAAAAAAACCCAAAAGACCCCTCCAGCTTTACAGATCCGTTATGACCAGGAAATATTTGACTTCATAGTTGTGCCACACCGGAGCTATGCCAAAACAACTTTATAGATCCATTACATTTTTTTAATTTTAATTGATTTCTCATTTTGCAGAACTAGCATAATCAATGTTTATGAAACAATGAAGGGCCAATCTTCCTTCTCGAGGTTTATTTTGCCTAGGATCCATTATATGTTAATTTGTTTTCTAATGTGTCCATTACAATTTTGTAACATCATGTCAACAAATGGTCATGTTAACAAAGAAGGTCATGTTAACGAGGCTGGGGTTGTTGGAAATTTCACTAAATTTCGGATGAATGAAACCGGTGTGTTTCACAGGGCCTGACGAGGCAACCAAACGGTCCACTCCGGGTTCAACGAATCTGGACGAAGTGAATTATCTCTAGCAGTTTTGTGTGGTAAATACACTGATTTACACCTCCATGATGACAATTCAACTCGTCGGTTACAGAATTCTGCTTTCGCTCCAACTTTGTTATTTATAAGCGCGCCCAAAGCGTAGGGCTTACGTCGGAGATAGCATAATACCGGTAAGACCGGATCGAATCCACAGAGACCGAAGGAATCCGAGCGTGAATATTGT
>JAXBDA010008704.1:0-14167 GCA_036023075.1 Gaultheria prostrata
TCACCGTTTTAAAAACTTTGTATAATAGAATAAATTGTGAACTATCAAACAAGATCCATATTGCATATATTTGGAGATCAATATTAAAATATATAAGCGATTGAAAACTGACACGATTATCAAAAATGGAATCGGAGGAAGTAATAAAAAAACAGAGAGATTCTAAAAAGTAGTAATAAACAATAGTAATAAAAAGGGGAGAATGATGCACCAGATAAAGGGTTTGGTTCGTGAACAGTATTGCATCAGATGTATTAATCTACTGTAGCAAAAGTTAATGAGTCATCAATTTGGTGAGTTGTTTGGTGTGCCTGTATAAATTTTTATGAAGATTCTTTCAAATTACAGGGTTCTGAATTCTAAATGAAAATCAAACACATTAAATCAATTACGTAAAAATATTCAATGGGCTTAATTTTTTTCAAGACCACTTGAATAATTGTTTTAAAATTATTTAACGGCTCGGATCGATTGTGCGGCACCCGAAAGTGGGTCGCACAAGATTGCATTTGCCACAAGTTCTTGGGTTGCCACAAAAAGTTGCCGTTTTTCTTATGCACATGAGCATCCCCTCCTCCGTGTAATTTCCGCTAAATGGTACTCCACGCTGTAGGCAATGGACTAAAGCATCGGAAATACCGATTAGACGATACTAGAAACTCATCCTGAGTACCTTCTACTAATTTGCTTGTATTTTAGTTGGTACTTATTTTCTTATTTATTTCATTCAGACAGTATTTTATCTTTTTAAAAAAGATTGGTTGTTCTGCAGAACGATAATTTAAAAATAATGTGTGTTTATTGAAGAAATTCTAGTTATTTTTTATTAAGTTGAAAGAATTTATTGATAGAAAAAAAATCAATTTTAATGAATTTCCTTATGTTATCGTTTATGGACCGAAAAATCATTTTTTGAACGGAAGAAGTAATAAGTAGACTAGTAAATATAAATGACAATTTAAAGAAAGTCCACAGCCACACAAAACAATTAGGGGAGCGGTGACCCTGCAATGCAGAGACTGCACTGTTCATTCACGCCGAAGCACTTAGAATGGCCCCAAAACGGCGCTATTTTGGGGATCCGGGGATCCCGCACTACGGAGTTGTAGGGCGGCCAAAACTACGTTGTTTTGACTGTGCAGAGAGAACACTACTACTTAATCCCTCAAAACTATGTCATTTTAACCTAGTTTTATTTGTTGAATCCCAAAATGAGAGTATTTTTAAGGGGGAGTTTATTTTCTTCAAAATCAAATTTGTTTTTTAATTTCTTCTGTACGTGACATAAAAGTCACTTATTTTAGGGGTTGGTTTGTTTTTTTATTTTAGGAGTAGAAATTTTTTCCTATAAAACTTGGTTCTCAAAACAAAAAGTCCACAATTAAACACATTTTTAAACTTTTTAATTTTGGGGCTTCCTTCGGTTTGTAAAACTAATGCCCGTTCGAGATGAGAAGGGGTTACGGTGTATAAGAATAAGAGTCGAGATGTGTAAATTACCAATGGTATTTAGAAATTCTAAATTATGTCACTTGTTATATTTAGGGGGCTTCTCACAAAAACACACCTACAATAGTACTAGTGAATGTCTCTACCTATAGACCCTTTGTAAAAACTAGTATTTCAACGAAATAGATTAATTTTATTAGCTAATATTGTCTTGTACAAATTTAAAGTCGCAAACAATTTTCTAGATTTATAAAAGGCCCACAAAAAAATAAAAATATTAATGTTAAACTTGACATAATCCCAAGAGAGAGAAAATATTGTGATTCTAAAACCTTTGCACACCCAAAACGATGTAGTTTTGGCTTCCCTACAACCCCATAGTGCGGAGGCGCACTACGGGATCCCCAAATTCCTATTTTGGGGTGCAGTGCATCTGCAGGTTGCCCGCTCCCAACAAATACTACTACCAGCTTGTTTGTTTGGGTTTTCGGAACCGGGTTTCGAAAATCCTCCCTTGTTCAGTTTCCCCAATGAGTCTGCCCCTTTTTTTTTTAAGGATTTTGAGAACCGGTTCTCAAAAACCCATTTGGGTTTCCAACATGGGTTTTCAAGGGTTTTGAGAACCGATTCTCATAAACCCCTCCAAACAAGGTGTATTACGTACTACTCTAGTATTATGCACAAAAAAGGGAAAAAGGGAGAACATCTGTAGAACCTTTTTCCAATTTTGACCGATGGGAGACAGTGGAGTAGGACTGAATCCCAAACTCAAGGCCACGAAGTCGGTGTGGATGGTAAAGGGTGTAATGGTAATTTGGGTGGATTCAAATGATTGTACAGTTTGTTTACTACTCCAATGATGATAAGAGGGAGTTTAATTCGCTGGGTGTCGATTTCCGATGTGGACTCGGCCGGTGACGGATCGCAATCGGGGCTGGTTGCTTTGTCCTTTCCATTAACCAAACGTCACACCCTCATTTGTGACTCATGACTTTCCGTCCGATTAATAATGTGAGTCCTCACGCAATCTTTCCGACCCTAGCTTTAGTATTACTGTTACTAATTCTCGCTTTATGCTCACGTTTTTAGGTTTTTATTTTCACAAATCGCAGCTGCTTGTGTTTTCCGAAGATACTTTTGCGCTCGTACTCATTCTTGCTCGCCTAGGGTTTCAAGTTTCAACCATGTCGAACCGTGAGCCTAGATTTGTTGAGCTAGAGCCTGGCTCATTAATTACACAAACCCTGAACTCGAGTTCGAATTGAGCTTCATTTGTGAACGAGTTGAGCTCTTGCCGAACCAGGTTTATTTACTTAACGAGCCCATACAAATGAGCCGTCAGTTTGAGTACTTTTAGAGTTTTGTTTTAGTACTAGAAAAGCTTAAAACTCGATTACTAAACAAACTTAACTGATCGCGAGTAACTCCATTCGTTTGCGACTTTTTCTCACGCACACTCATTAGGCAACCACGACTTAAGATTTCCATTCCACAGCCGGTAAAAAACTGTCGGTCGGTGTTCCCAAACAGTCGCAGAATACTTGGACTAAAACACTCCTCTCCCTTTACCCTTCCCTACCCATCAGGCCTTTAAGTTCTTGCAGGTCAAAGACATAATGACAAAAGTGATGAAAGTGAGCATTTTTTGGGTGCGGAAATGTGATTGGTTAAAATTATGAGAAGGGTTCATGAATTCTTTTGTTGGGAGTTTGGGGGAATAATGTGCCCAAATCAGTTTTTATTCTTTTTACTCTTGTTTTTGTTAATTTTAGTGAAGGCTGCTAAATGATCTGTGATGACATTTTTATTTATCTTTTTGCAAAATGTATTGTGCCTCCAACCACGATTATGTCAATTCTGTAATTCATTTTGATTCTTTTTACTCTTGTTTTTGTTAAACTGATTTTTTGGTTATTCGTTTTGTCTTTATTAAAAAAAAAATACATTTATTAGTTTTGTGTCAAGGTTTCGTGGTTTATTGATTTGTCTCGAGGAAGCGAATCTAAAAACGAATTTATGGTCAAGGTTTCGTGGATTAATTAGTTTTGTGTCAAGGTATCGTGGATTAATTTATGGTTTATTTAAAAAAAATTAGCTTTGACCATAATTTCATAGTTTTTAGATTCGCTTCCTCGAGACAAATCAATAAATCACGAAAACTTGACAGAAAACCAACAAATGTAAAAAAAAATTAAAAAATTGAATAAAGACAAAACAAATAAATCAAAAACCAGTTTATTAGTATTTTTTTGCCAAACAAAGCATTTTTCTTTGATTATTTTATCTTTTAAAAAAATTCTCAGATAATAAATAAATTTGACATATTAATTGGTTGGAGTGGACACTTTAGGAATCAAATTCCATCCTTAAATTAAAAGAAATTAAAGGAGTCCGTGTGATAAACGTGCTAAATTTTTTATTGTAAGTTGTTTATCTTTTTTTATTTTTCGTTTTTTTCATGGAGTAGTAATTTGGTGATTGATGTGAAGGCACTACAAGCATGAAGGTCGTGTAGTCTGTTGGCTAGTCCGATTCATAAAATTGAAATTTATTCAATATCACATGATTATTATTTTTTAATAAATTTTTACTTGACCTAACACGGTAAGCAAGTTGAGTGAAATGGAGTATTGAATTGTTGAACCCTAACTTAAAAACTTAACCAAACGTGACTTGACAACTAACTTGCCTAGTCGACCTTGGAAAAATAAATAAAAAATCACTTTGACTTGGTAAATAACTAGGCTAACTTTTTCTTTTCTCAAAACGATGAGTTATTAGTATGTTATTTAAAGGGTATCGATGGCTAGAATCCAAAATATCTCAATAACTAAGTATTTGCACACGACCAATTGAGTTAAAAATCATGTTCAACTAGAGATAACTGAGTGGGTCATCCTTAATTTTTTTTTTTTTTTGGTGCAACGGAAAGTATTTGGTCACCCTTGTACACTCTCGTATTTGATCACTAGTTTATTTCTTTCCCTATGGAATACTTCTTGAATAGTTGTATATTGATTTTTGAATAGTTTTTTTTTTTTTTATCTGGATTTTTTTTTTGAATAGTTGTTCTGGGCTCTTGATGAGTGTGATAAGGTGCACCGGTATTGAAGGACAGAGCCAGTAGGTGAAGCGGGGTGGCTGGTTCAAAAAAAGGATTTATTTTATATTAATGAGTTAAGCATTTATTGGTATTCAACCAACTTAAATTTTCACACATGCAATGCAAAAACAACATTTTAATAGGTGAATGGTTTGAATTATTATAAAAAATCTCAACGACTTTTATTTAAAGACCACGGGAGAATTGAATAAAGTCTTTATTTTTATCTTGGAATAACAAAATAGAAAGTTCAGGATAAAGCTAAGTTTGCACTTAGCCTTTGTCTTCGTATTTTTTTTAAAGAAAATACTCCCTCGTCCCAAAGTTTCTCGTGAAAAGACGTGTAATTTTTTATCAAAAAAAAAAATTACTTTTGTACATATTTTTTGATTTCTTCATCCTAGATTAAAAGAGATCGATTAGCTCTAATTCAAAAAAAGCTTTAAAAGTACTTTATTTCTTTTATCTAAAAATTACAACTCTATTCACAGAGAACTAGTATCATTTTAGGATGGAAGTGTTAAGAAATATTATCCCACATTGCTTAGGAGGTGAATGGGTGATCACTTAATATATGCTGGGACCTCTCCACTCATTGTCAATTGGTTTTAAGTTGGATGTTTCCACATGGTATCAAAGCAGGGCCCATTCCACTCCACATTAAAAAAAAAAACAATTCACAATCCACACCCCACGACAGACCAGCAAAAAAACTCCACGATAATACGACCCAAAAAGTGGCCACACATGACAAACCTGCGGCTGCACATGAGGGAGGATGTTAAGAAATATTATCCCACATGGGAGTATAATAATAACAGTAAGCTTCTGTTAAACGACGCCACTCTCAAATATAAATCCTGGCTCTGTTACTGCCGGACTGCCTGTATTTTAACTCATTAATTACTCCATTATTATTTCTTTGCAATTGCGTGTACTTTTTTGCTACCGTAAGCAGGGACAGAGCCGGGATTTTACATTTGTAGTGGTGAAAATATGTATTCAAAAAATAAACAGACAAACTGCATTATGAATATTCATCCACTCTATGAAAAAAAAAATTTAGTGATAGCGAGTCTATATAATTCGGGGATAAAAATTTATTATCTACATAATAATTGTATTTTTTGAAAATCTTGTGGTAGCGGCCTCCACCGGTACTTGTACCCCTGGCTCCATCCTTACGTTCACGAAGGGGTAGACTTGACGTTGGGCTCGTGTCCCTATCATTTTGTCTTCCCCCACTTAACCTAGTACTGATTTCTACATATGCTTTCAATTTGTGGAAATTAGTACTAATTTCTACATATGCATCCAATTTGTGGAAATTATGCTAATGTCGGGCTTACAAGGAGGATAACTGATGAGAACAATTTGCAGTCACCAAAATTGATCGATATCTACTCATGTGTAGCCAATAAACATGTACTCAACTTTTTTTTTTTTGGGTGCTTCGAAATAGATATGGAATGAACTTACTACACGATATTTTTGTAAATTTTGGCGGCAAATTTACTCCAACAAATATGGACCGTCCAAAACATGTTTGGATGGCTAGGATGCGCCGACGGGAACCACATTGCGGTACTTATACGTACAAGTTTTTCTCACAACAATGACACGTTAATAACATCTACTGGTCCCTACAGAAAGCAACAACTGATTGGACTGACCACGTAAACAAATTGTATTGTATCTGACAAGATTAAATTTACTGATGGTGTCCATTTTACAGTGTTAAACAAACACCATATAGTAATAATTTTTAACGTAAACATGGAAACTGGATTTGGCTTTGTAGTCGAAGTCAGAAATTTTGGAGTTTAGATTTCCTCTCTTTAGCAAGACGGAGTTATGATTTTACCTTTGTAGTGGTGAAAATGTGTACTTAAAAAATAAAAAGACAAACTGCATTATGAGGATGAAAGATTAAAAAAATCTAGTGGTGGAAAGTCTATATAATTCGGGAATAAAGATTAATTTTCTCTATAATAATTGTATTTTTTGAAAACCTTATGGTAGCGACCGCCACCACTTGTCCCCCAATGGCTCCATCCTTGACCATAAGTATAATTGTCCCCACAAAATTGAGTTTTTGTTCTTTATTTACACGTCGATGATTAGATATCACACACTCTGAAGAGTCTTTCATTGTCAACTACAGATCCTCGTTATACATATACCTCCACTCATCTCTCTGAAATTATTTAACAGATCGAATGAGGAGAATGACAGGTAACAACTAGTAATAATTAATGAAAGCTAAAATGGGTGGGAAAATTAATCTTTAACTTTTTCCCTAGTAAATTACGATTAGTCTTGAAAGAGATTTTAAAGGATGCAAAACGAGCAAAGTTAAAGGAGTGCTTGGAAGCTAATTATTTTCTAGATTGTGAATTATGTATATTGTACTAAGTTTTAGATTCTAATGAAGGAGAGTGATTTCCATACCCTCTTTTTAATTCTAAAATTAGCCCACTAGGTTGTCGTTAAAGTTTAAAAAATGTATTCAAATATGTGAAACAATATATAGCAATATGTCAAAGTGTATAAAAAAGTGAAAAAAATGTACTAGAGTGCGTGTGTGTTTTTTTTTATCTTCTTCTTATCTTATATAGGACTCAAAGGAGGTGTGAAAATCGTTTCTCATAATGAATTGGACGATTTGCAAAAGAGTTTTGTGAGTGAAACTGTAATTTGATCCAAAAAAACTCATTCAGGGGTAGTGATTTTGAATTTTGCATACTCTTGTTTATTTTTCATAATACACAATTTAATGCGTAACGGAAAAATCTTCAAACGGGCCCTTAGTTTGCTTGGGTGGCTTTATTGCACCCTTCCATTTTGATTTTTGAGCTACCACGATATGCTTAAACGAATCAGGAGTATACTTCCCCGAAACCTCAAGTTTGCTTTCATTCTCACATAGTATAACCCTACCAAAATAAAGGACGCAACTATCCTTCCTTAAAAACACCCCCAAGGACCCGGGGGTCCTAGAGGGCCCATCCGAGCCATTGATTTCGGCAGTCAACTGTTCAGATTTTATTTTGGCAATCAACAGCTCGGATCTGTAAAATGTTAAGATGAAATTAAGACCGTTGAAAACACGTCCGACGACTCGGATACCACCCCACAGGACCGATAAAATGGACGGGTCTTGATACAGCGATACATGATTGGCACCATTCCACTAAGAAGATTTTTGGACTTTTTAAGGGTTTTTTACTTCACACATTCTGTGACAAGTTTTTTGCTCACGTACATTAACTAAATAAAAATTTTTAAAAAAATTTGTTGAACGGGCTATGATTATCCAGTTGTCTACGGACTACGGCATTGCCACATCATGCTCCGATGCACGTCACAGTTGTGAAAATAAATTTTTGGTACATTGGAATGGAATTTTTTTATGTATCCTTAGTTATAAACCTCACAAAAATATCAAATATGTACTCCTATTTTTTTGGAAGGTAAATCAAGATTTTTCCATGTAAAGAAATGTGATCTCATTTTACATCCAAATCTGCTACGTGCATAGACAAGTGGGAACAGATCATGCACAAACATATTTGCAGGGTCCACTTTGAATTGGAATAGTTCATTTTTTAAAAAATAATTCAGCTCAATTGATTATCATGACTTTTTGTTTTACTACATCCGAGTAATGGGGTAAGGGGGTGTTTGATCCTCTCTTTTTGGTTTTTTACATTTTGTAATTTTCATTTTTGACTTTTTAGATTATTGTCAAATGGAGTAATATTATTGAATCTATGCAGTATTTGAGAGATATGTGCATAATTCATTTTGTAACAAGAGTAGTGTTTGAGAGATATGTGCATAATTCATTTTGTAACAATAGTAGTGTTTGAGAGATATGTGCATAATGTATTTCATAACAAGAGTAGTGTTTAGCAGCCACACCAGTTATTGGTGGGTGATTACGCCGGTGGATCCTCCTCGGGTTGAATCTTTTTCGTTGCTCTGACCTACACACGTAACAACCGTTACTGCCTCGTCGGCCTCTTGTCGGTAGGCACTCCGACGCTCAAGTCAGCAACTAGAGAGAGAAAATACACTGGAGAGAATAATTTTAGATCTAGAAGAGTGTCTATACCTCTAGGGTTTTATCCCTTGTTATTTATAGCCTCTCATGTACTTGCTCTCCAAGCTACACATTCTTACACATGCGCGGTGATGTCACCCTACACTAAACCGGGTGCATGGCCCTCCGTGAATTGCCAACCGCTTGGACACGTATGGGTGACGCCACCCTTATCGCATCGGCCTGTGCCAAACTTTCAGCCCATCTCGGCTCAACACACTCTGGGTCTCTTTACATTGAACCAACCCGTAACCCAGGGGCGGACGCAGCGGGGGGGGGCTGGGGGGTGTTCGGCCCCTGCACTCCTCCCCAGTTTTCTACATATTTTTAGTACACTTAAAGAGTGCTCCTCGCAAATTAGGCGAAAATTGTAATCCTGTGTCCGCCACTGTCGTAACCTGGTGCGGATTTGTCCCACTATATGCGCATGATATAGTGTGAAGGTATTTGTATTAACTATAATGAAAAAAATAAAAAATAAGAAGTCAAAAAGCTTATCTCCCGCTACTTTTGTCTTTTGCTCTCCTTTATCAAATCCGAAATGGAATAATGAGAAAAATGAAAGGTAATTGATTTTCACACTCCATTTTATTTCCAAACATTTTTTTTTTGTTTTTATTCACTTAAAAGTAAAAAACTGTCTTTTATATGAAAAAAGTGATTTACGTGGTAATGATAATTTGGTAATTTCAAGATGAATAAATACAAAAATATAAAGTTTGGAGATAAATGGGGTATGAAAATGTAATACAAGTGAGCTCCCAAACACTGCCTAATTTTTTTTAGTGCAATCGGAGTTTGGACGCCTCACGTCGTCGTCACGACGACTGTCAGTACACACTTACGTCACATCTGTGGTGTGACTGGTGTCGATCGTCTGTACGACCGAATATGGTAGTCCCCCTTGTCCTGCACTTTCTCTCTCCTCAATGTACGATCCATACAGAGCTACCAAGCCACCGACACTTTTCAACCGTCCGATCTAAACAAAAGTTCGATCATAAGTCGTGGCTGTTTCTGGGCTGTCGATTGGTATTTTCACGTGGGGATTGATCTTTTTGCGGGAGAAAATATATTCCCACGCATACGCAGTCCGATAGAGATGGTACAACTTACTCATTAATATAATCATCGATATTCAAACCAAGCTTAAAATATTCTAAAATAAACTAAACTCGAGGGCGGCCGTCGGTTGGTTTGTCCTTTTTTTTTTTTTCAACTGAACCGTCGGTTGGTTTGTGGTTTGTTATTTTTTACTACTAATAACGGAGTACTATTTCCTTTAAGGACTTGGGTGGGTGTTGTGCACCTGGGTGCTATGCACTCCTCGGCCGTCCGATCATATTTTGGACAGCCTGGATGCATTTGGCAATTTTAATTAAATTTTGAATTACTTTTATCGGTAAAAAATCAAAACACATCCGGACCGTCTAAAATACAATCGGATGGCCGAGAGGTGCATAACACGGTGCATAACACCTAAGTGCACAGCATCCACCCCGTTTCCACTATTTAAAGGAGGAAACCAGTTTATGGAGTATTGGAGGTTGCAGGGGTGTGCCACTAACTTGGTTTTTTTTTGCTTTTTCATGTGAGAAATGCGTTGGTTTTTTGTGATTTTTTATGTAATGTATTGTGAGGGGATGACCTATCTCGAAAAGCGTAATAAGTTAGCTTTTGACTTTTTGAGTTAGTGGAATAGGATCTAATTAGTATTGTTTATAACCGGACCTTCGATCCAGTTTGTACGCATCTCAATTAATTTTAAAGTCATTTCTTAAAAATGTTTGGACGTCTCTCTAAAAATGGAACATTTGACTTCATGAAAAATTATATATTTCTTTCTCATAATCATTTGGCCAAACACCTTGTGAAGGTTTGAACATAATCAAAATATAAATGCTTTGATCATTTGCTTATCGATGAGTCGATGACTAATGTAACGCCTTCCGTTTCATTAGTCTTCCAATTTTTTATGGGGACATGCATTGAACGTATACCCCTCAAAAAGTTGGTTTCAATTTTCATTATTTTCCTTTAATTTTCACTTTTAAAATGTTTATGATGGCTAGTTTAGAAAATTTAAATACTTTTTTCTTTGAGTTTTTAAATTATGACTCACATTTTGAAACATTTTAAATTGGAAATAAGGAGACAACCAAACTGGGAGGGGTGGGAGTAACTTATTTTTAATATAATCGACCTTCTTGACAAGCTCTAGGAAGTAAATGTGTTTATCGTCTAACATGAAATTTTTTTTGGCACTCATTCCGACTGTCGAAAAGTATTTTGGACGGCCCAAATTTTCTTCGCTCTCTCTCTTTCTCTCTTCTTTTTCTCTTTTAAATCCGAATCGTCTAAAAGTATTTTGGACGGCAAAAATGAGTGCTCGGCCACGGTCACGTAGTGCCCGCACGACACCCAAAAAATCTTAAAACCAGAGGCCTTGTTCTAATACTGTTTAGTTTTTTTTTTTTTTTCTTTAATGGGGACTTCTCTTTCTTTAAAAATTCTAGGTCTAAAAGTAGTTGGTTTGCAAGGTATCTGATTAGGGACAGGGTACCGACCACTGAATGACATATAATATTCAAGAGAATAATAAAATCCTTTATTAATGACTTATTATGGAGAAGTCTACGTTGTAAGATTAGTGGAAACGGTAAATTGTCGGTTCCTAAACTGTTTTTAAAGTTAAGAGGGGATATTCGTAGGGATCTTAACACATGAGATTGAGAAATGTCAATTCAGTACTACATTCAGCTGAAAGGGAGAGAATTTTCCCTAGTTCTCCCTATCGGAAAATTATTCAATGCCGCGGAAGGACACGTGTCCCAAATATTTTTTCGACCATACATTTGTGTGGAGCGTATTTATCAATTTAATTCAGTTTTTATCGATAAGAACTTTTAGCGGCAAATGGTTTCTGGAAGTGTGGTGTATGAAAGTAGAGTTTGGTTCCTTACGTATTTCAGGACTTCTCTGAAAGCAAACAAAGGAATTGAAAACTAACATAGTAAAACTTTATTAAACTTCAATAAGGGTTACAAAACGATCAAACTAGAAGCTACGATCGATTGTGGTGTATGAAAGTACAATTTGGTTCCTTCCGTACTTCAGAACTTCTCTGGAAGCAAACAAAGGAATTGAAGACTAACAAAGTGAAACTTTATAAACTTCAACAAGGGTTACAAACCGATCAAACTCGAAGTTACGATCGATAAGGAATTGTACTCCTACTCCTAGAAAGTGCTATAAAGTATAGGAAAGTAAAAACAAATAAAAGAAAAGCCTTTAAGCTATTGATCGGGGGTTCAAATTGTCGTAGATGACAGGTATTTATAGGCTTCTTCTTCTCTCTTTTGAATTTGAATCAGAGGGTTATCTCCTTAAAACACGGAACTGAATGTCTGAATGGAATCCTTCTTCAAGTGGTAACTGCCCTTGTCTTGATCGAATAAATAAGTTTTTTTGCACAGCTGATCAAACAAATAACTGCCTTTGCTTTAATCCAAATCTATTTTATTCATTTGCTGCCACATATTAACCTTATTGATAAACAAAGGTTAATTTTAAAATATACATTAAACAGTCACCTTTTAATGACGGACTACCACGTGTTAGCCTTATCGATAAAAAGGCTAAATTAATTTTATTATGTAAACAGAGCCATCACAAGATATGTGAAGTTCACATAAATATGTGGTCAAAAGAATATTTGAGGCACCACGTGTCGTTGCCCTTGGGGCATTGAATAATATTCACTCCTTGCAAACAGAGTTGTTGGGAGTTTTTTGGGAGGATTATTCTGGTCCCATTCCAATGAATAGAATTATTTACGTTCAATAATCGGGAATGATAATGGTGATTGAAAATCATGTCGATTGAATTTCAAACAATATAATTTCAAAATACATTATTTCGAAAAAATAGATTGACACTAAATCGGAGCACATGTGTTAGTTAATTGATCGACATTACTTTTGACCTAATGAATATTCTCAATTACTCCTACAAAAAATATTTGTTTCATCAAAGAAGACCGGAGAAGGAGACGGAAGAGGCTTACAGGATTGTGGGACTCTTTGGTTTAGTTTGTTAAGGAGGTTTTTTGGATAATGAACGGAGAGAGATTGATAGAAAAATGAGAAATAATAAACGAAAGAGAATTCTTATTAAGGAAAAAAGTTTGTACGCTACGAGAGGGAGTGGTTCTGGAAAATCAAAGGAAAAGTCTGCTTTATTATTGAGGATATCAATTATAGGGTCCTCTGGACCTCTGTATCAAGATCCAGGGCGGGAGCCTCCTTTATTCTTAAAAGAGTTGTTAGAACAATTTACCTAGTCATTTTATCGTAGTTTTTTTTTTTTTTTTTTGATCGAGCATTTTATCGTAGTTTGATATGTTTAATAATCAAGTAAGACAATACTACCAACACATTTTATTCATCGGAATCATTTGATGGCAAGGATGATTTTAAACATGGTGATTACATGTAAATAATGAATTAGTACTTAATTATTTTTTGAAGCATGTTTCAAGCTCTGAAAATTACGACAAGATGTCACATAACCCTTTTGGCCTGTACCATCTACTACACAATAATGAATTGGTCACTATGCTATGCTTTTGTAAATGGATCCGGCCTGCTGTAGGGCGCTTTAGTAGATATCAAAGTTATTGATCTCGTCATGCAACGGCAAGTAAATTAGTCTGTCTATAAATTTTCATGTAGCTATACAGGATTACACTCATCATGATATTACCTACATTCCACGTTTCCATTTTCCCATTTTTGAGTGTTGGCTGTTTGGTTGGAAAACGGAAAACATATTCTGTCAAAATGTGTTCTGATTTTTGTGATTTGGGGAGAATTGAAAAGTAAGGTGAGAGGAGCTTTTTGACTTTTCATTCTTGAATTTTCTCATTTTAGTTAATGAAAAGACCTGCAAAATGTATTCTGTTCATATCTCTTAACATTACTCATGTTGCAAAATATATTTTACACATTTCTCCAAAACACTTTACTTCAAAATACATTCTAACCTTAATCAAAAAAACTGAAAATAAGCCTTCCAAACACCCCATATGTATTTTACGATTTGTGAACTTTCATTCCCCATTTACATTTAATCGGGTCTATAAATTTTTTTAATCGGAATACAAATATGTAGACATCCAAACGAGACAATTTGAGCTGAGCATTGAAGTGGTCAAGCCCGCCTCATTTTCTAGCTCGAGTTCTTGTAGAAGCCAAATAATCGAGCTCATTTCGCATTTGATGTATGAAAAATCTTAGATCGCCTAGGTTTAATAATTTGCTAGGTTTTATCTTTTTATCTCAATAAAAAAAATAATATATGAACGAATCACAAACTACGCAACCAATTAATCAGAGAACACTAGGATATACGTGGAAAACCCTAAATGGGTAAAAAACCACGGGAATGAATCAAAACCACTATAATCATTGTGCAGTTACAGATATACCTATCCAAACGAAGTAAATCCT
>JAXBDA010008705.1:0-14164 GCA_036023075.1 Gaultheria prostrata
AGGGGTCAGATTTTATTGAATTGCAATGAATTGGATATTTACTTTTTTGGTGTAGGAATTTAAATGATTTTTTTTTTTTTTTAAAACCTTTTGGGTTTGAGAATTGAATTGGATTCAAAAGTTTAGGAGGAAGAAAAGGGGTAGAATTAGAATATGGAGGGACCAGGGAGGTTAGGAGGTTGTTGAGTTAGTTAGAGAGAGAGAGAGAGAGAGAGAGAGAGAGAGAGAGGGTGGTTAATATTATTTGCTTTGATGATGGAAGAAGAGATGAGAGGTCCAAATGGTGGTAGCATTTGGTTTAAGGGTATAAGCAGAAAGATTAGAGGTCAAAATTAGTAAGGTGAGGTAACTTGCTAGATTTTTGCATGGGGGATGTTTATTGGTTTCCTTAATCATCTTGTTGTATGTTGAAATTGCAGCAGCACTTAGAAACGAACTTCGTTTCGGTTTACTTTTTTGTAATTACTAACAAGTCCCATTAAGGGTGAGTTCACGTTATATTTTTGCCGTTTGGTCAATAACAAAAAGTTAGCCGAACTTATTGATTTTTGTCACGGAGGGCATAAAAAATGGATTTGGAAAACGAGATTGAGAAAATTGGAGAGGTAAAGCTCCAATTGTGGAAATAAAGGGCAAAAGTCTTATCCTTGGGATTATGTAACTGTATTCTTTTGGGAACATCATGTAATTTTGTACTTCACGTTAAGAAAGGAAAAGAGATTAGGTTGTCTTTCTGCCTACAAAACATAGGATGATAGGACCAAATTAGAAAACATAGGATGATGGGACCAAATTAGGGACAATGAACATGGGGAGGATCTTTCTAATCATCCTGTGAACTAGGGCGGCAAACGAGCCGAGCCGAGTTTTGAGGTGTTCGAGTTCGGTTCGTTTACTTAACGAGCCCAAAACTCGAGCTCGAGCTCGGCTCTGTAGTAAACGAGCCGAGCCCTTATCGAGCTGAGCCAGACGAATTTACTTAACGAGCCGAGCCTATTAAAAGAGCCGAGCTTTCGCGAGCTGAGCTCGGCTCGTTTAGTAAACTAGCCCAAAACTCAAGCTCGAGCTTGGCTCGATTAGTAAACGAACCGAGCCGAGCCTTAACGAGCCAAAAATGCAGCAACGCTAGAAAAGCTTCTTTTGTCCAGTCTTTAATTAGCTCTTTTAATGGCCTCTTTGACTTTAATGACATTTTTTCACTGAGAAAATAAACTAGGAAGAACGATTAGCAATTTTTTGTCATTCTGCCTACAAAACATAGGATGGTAGGAACTACGTGAGAGTTGGCTAAGTAGGTATAAGAAAGCAATAAGTGATTGTCCTTCACGAACTCGCATGTTCGAATTCTACGTAGGCCAAATATATCGAACCTTAGCTTCACCGGAGAGTTTACCCGATTATTAAATTTAGAGTCCCGGAAATAGTCGAGACAAGCTGACCCGGACATCCAATTATATAAACAAAACAAAAAAACAAAAAATAGAATGATAGGACCTAATTAGGGACAACGAACATGGCGAGGATCTCTCCATGGACCTTACGGTCCATAACCTATTTAAAAAAGTTCTTAGTTTAGATCCAAATTAATTGCATAAACAAATCCAAATATTTTCCCAATCACCAATGCCATTCCTCTTTTTATAACTAGGACTAGGATAGCACATAAGAAAGAACAAAAAAAAAAAGAGGAAAACACCACGAGAATCAACGACTATCAAGGCCACAATCACTGCGGAAAGTTGTACAATGTATCAAATAATGATCATGATGCGACTAACCAATCAATCCTGCCGGAAGGGGGGAAAAAAAGGAGGAGGAATTGGATCCTCTCTCGCTCCTTAATTTGAACTGAACGGGATTAATGGTTTTGATGGTGGTAAAAGTCTATAAGCAAATCCAAACCATTGTTACACCAACGTATGGTCTAGATTTCCCGTCTAGTTCAAAACTTGGATTGGAGAGAATTCGGGAGGGAAAAAAAACCCCTTGGGAATAGTGGCGACTGGACCACGTTACATAAGAGATGTAAGTAATAAGTATATGTAGGAGGAGACAAAGGTCTGTTGGTAACAGCTAAAGATTAGATAATTGGTTTGAAAGAGTGGATTCTGAAAAGTTTCATGTGTCTGGTCTGAAAACACACAGAAATTTAAAGTGGAGGCGTGTGATTGTGAACCAACAACTCAAACACACGTTGCCCTATTCTTCCACAACAAACAATCCCATTATTCTCTTCTTTAGTTCTGGACCATGGGCTGGGCATAAGCCCCACACTCATCAGCCCAATACCCACAAATAATTTCTCCCAAATCAGCAAGATCGATTCTGATTTTACATTTCATAAGCTGAAACCCAAGATGCCCTACGTACAACTGAAGAACAGTAACATACAAGCTTGCTTTTTCAATACAGGTAATCAAAAGGAAAATAAGCCACCAAGAATTTGAGATTTAAAATGTTCACAGAATGATAGGAAGGGTGCACTTATACAGTCACCCGGTTCTCCAAATTCTAACTGAGAATAGAAGCTAAATGTCGGAGCAACCTAGGGCAAAACTCCAAAAGTAACTCAAAACAGTTCAAAGGTAATCAAACTTAGAAATCAGATAATACCCCATGATACAGATATATGCAGGGTACACTGATACCTAAGCCATGACATGGGTTATGCAGTGTTAACTCTCAGATTATGTATGTAATATGATCATGTAACTGAAAACAACCATCGAAGACCATGTTAATATCGCATGGTCATCCTAAAGTTTCTGGGTCAGGGACGTGAAAGATATTCAGTTTCAAGGAATACTAACGGAAGTAAATGGAAAGCTGAGGGATGTCGATGTCATTATCTTCGTCATCCTCACAGGCCACCACGACATCAAAGTGATTCCGATATGGCGGGAGTTCCAACTTAGCTACTTCCCTAGCCAAATCCACCATCTTCTTGTCCATCCTATCTCTGTGCCGAGGGAACATGCTATTGTAAAGCAAGCAACTCCCACAGGATATGCTATACGCATTCAGACCCTTGTCCGAAAGCCATTTGAGAAGTCCCTTCAAAGTAGGATTGTCTTTCACAATCCACCTGTCCCACACAGTCCAGGTCATGTCTTGGTGCTTTATGACTTTAGGCGGGACCGGCTCCGCCATTGAGAATAGAGGAAGTGCAAGGTTGGCAAATGTGTTCCGGTAGTCCTCCACTATATGCCGACCATCTAGAACCTTGTACAGCTCTAAGCAGACCAGACCTGTGGCCATTGCTGTGGAGGTAGCAATTGCAGGGATAATCCTTCCAGCAATGAATTTTGCTTTCAGCTTGTCAACTTCGGGAATACTATAATTTCTGGCCCTCATATTAGCAAGCCCAGCTATTAAGTCCATATGGTAATTCGTATCATCATCCTGCATATACACACAACATTAGTTTCACCAATATGTACTCCCTCCTTGTCATATTCTTGGTGATTTTTCAGCTTCCGTGCTCTTAAGGCTTGAATAGGATAACAACAAGAATAGGATCAAACAAATAATTTACTACTATCCAAAAACTCAATTTTTTCCACCCCAATCAAACAATTTTAATTAGTTCTAGCAAACAAAGTTTTTAAAAACATCAAATGAAAGAGGATGAAGAGAGAAACCTTCTCAAATTGAATTGGTTTCATCCTAAATCCAGGTTGCAGAATATTCCGGGACTGTTCTAGCTTCATGATTAGTTCATTAATGACTGCTGCATCATCTATAGATGCAGTGGAAAGACTAGTAGCCTTCTCGTCGGTCACAATTTTTGCATCTTTCTTGGGTTGAAATTCAGGGACTCTCACTCTATCAACAGCTTCGGCCAACTTGCTAGGGTTCTTGGCCCAATCAGGTATAGGGATGCCAAATGTCACTGCTCTTAGTATAGATCCTGCCATAATAAAATGGAGGTGGCTGACATCAGCAGTAGAGAGTTGTAATGGCTGGGGGAAGCGCTTAGGAGCCGACCAAAATGGAGCTCCACTACTGGTTGCAGCATCTTCAGGGAAAGTATAGATCAACTGTTTCACACGGTCGCCAAAGTAATCTTCAAACCTAGACACCAAAAAAAGGGGGAGGAGTGTCAGAAACAGAAAATTACCCCATTGTTACTACTCAACGACTATGAAAAATCTCCAAACCTATTTTAAGGGCGTTTTATAATTTGACCCCTCAAAGTGAATATAATTGCTTATGATACCCAATTAAAGTTAGCCTTAGTGACTCATGGTTGAACTCTAGACGAGCCTAGGTAGTAGTGGATCATAGAAATTGATGAACTAAATAACAAGCCTAGTAGTGAAGGTAAGTACTTTAGACGAGCCCAGGTAATGCAGTCTTGGAATGTTTCGCATCTTTCTCTCTCGAGGCACTCCAAAACCCGTTCCAGGTTCTCTCTGGCTTGAGCATCACCAGCATTCCTCATAGCAGAGGCGTACTCACTTGGATTTGAAAGGAAAGCATTCACTTCTGCTGGGGTCTTCTCAAGCAAACCTTCAAACTCTGATCGAGCCCATGTCAAGCAGTGGTCAATGTTGTGAGGAAACGAGTGAACCGTGCACATAGGTGCTTGTTTCTCAGGTGGATCTCTTGAGGCACCGTAGTTTTCAGTCAGGTGAGGAATTACCATCTGGGTGTTACACTTTGCACCAAGTGTTCCTGATTCAAGAAGTGGCTTCTGGAAATACAAGCATCTCTGATCAACATAAAGCCTGGCATTGACATTGTCCAGCGCATTAACAATAACACTTAGATTCTCCCAGAAGGTATCATCAAAAACATTCTCGGTCTCAGGGTTCACGCGATTCTGCAACGCTTCTATATGGAAATGAGGATTTATTGCTGCAGCAGCAGAAGCAGCAACAGTGGATTTTGCCTGCCCAATGTTCCAATCACGGAAGAGAAATTGCCTACTGAGGTTACTCTTCTCAATGACATCATCATCAGTAATTGTCAACTTCCCTTGGTCACCACATGAAACTCCCATCAGAGCCAAATTCTTTAGAAACTCGCAGCCGAGTGCACCAGATCCTACAACAAACACTTGAGCATCCTCCAGTTTCTTCTGCAATTTCAACCCGAAAACTGAAATCTGAGCATCATAACGGCTATTCAACGGTCTGAAATCCTCAGGTTCTAGAGGCTTCGTGGGAAGTGATTCAACTGAGTCGAAGTAAAAGAACTGTACAGATGATGAGGTAAATAATTTAGAATCAAACTGAACAAAGTATATAGATCAAACTTTCTAACAAACATAAAAGGATAAAAAAATCCTGATGACATTAGTAACCTGATAAAGCGGATGAAATTTTCCAGAGCACGCCTTCACAACCTCCTGTCCCACTATACCACCAAACATGGCAGCCATGGGATTCAAAACTGCTCGGGCACCAAAAGCGAAGTACCGCAAAAGTTTTGGACTGATATCTTCGACTTTCCCATCTCCCAAGCCATCATTTATGGAGCTAGCTATTGATATCAGCTTCTGTGCATCCTCTTCTGAGCCAGCAATAGGGAAGCGTCCCATTTCAGAAATGAACTTGTCGAGCGCTTGGAATGCCAAGTGCAACAGAGGTGGTCGGTCAAACTTGGAGAAATCACTCAGAAGGAAATCGCCTGGATCCTTCAAAGCTTCTCTCAAAGGCTTAAAGTTCAATACCTTGGGCTGCTTCACCTGTGTGACAATACCACCTTTCTCATAGATACCAAAATTTGTGGTGTCCTCTTCAAGAGTGAACGAGTAAGGCCTTGCATTTTTTATCTTTCTTGGCTTTCCATCATTGAGTTCTGTCATTCCCCTGACTTCAGAGAACATAACAAAATCCCCATCCTGGAACTCGAGCCTTTCATCGTCAACACATGAAACAAGTGCGGAGTCATCATTACTGATGGAAGCAATGATACCTGTCTGTGGTTCCTCGCCATCAACATCAAAAACAGTAAACTCGGGCCCAAAATCACAAAATACACTTCCAAAAAGGCCTCTAACTTCAGCCTTGATGAACGCAATAGGAGGCTGATGAATATGACAGTAATCATTGAACTCAATGGCTTTCTCTTGGTTAATGTCAGTAAAAACCACAGCCTGCGACAGCATAAAATATATAAGGTTCACCTTTTAGCTATAGAAATCCAACAAGGAGCATTCAGATCACTTTACATGTGTATCCTTTTCAGAAAATTTCTACTGATAGTACCATCAAATGGAAAGTAAAGAAAAAGCTTTCATTCTAGAATCAGTCAAAAAGAGAGTCTGCAACTTCCTCTACCCCCTACCCCCACCTCTAACGCCATCCCACCCAAAGAGGAAAAGAACAGAACAGCACGATAAATTACAACTACGCATAAATAAACATAATTAGCTTCTGAAATTTTCAAATTTTCAACGAATCAGTTAAGTAATCAATCAGCGAAAAAACAGATGAGTTCTATTTGTAGCAATATTTCAACATATCTTCTGATCTAGGCTAGGAGCCGTCCCTGTCTTGGATAGAATTTAGCGTTTGGTACTTTTAAGTAACCAGCATTACAGACAAAAATATTGTAATCAGGGTTCAAACAGCACAAAAGTACGGAAACAATCCCAAAAAAAAGCATCAGGTATCAAACCCTTCAACCAGCCTGAAGAACTTCAGAAAAGAATAAAAATGACAGAGTAGGTGGTTTTCATGACATAAAAGAGCATAACAAGGGGCTAAAACTACTCTAAAGTGACACATCAAGTAGCAAGAAAATGTTTCCCACAAGGAGTCATCATGAGACCTCTAGATGCAGTAGTTAATGGAGTTGATAGGATAGTTTTGGGTAGTAACGCTACGGGGAGGGAAAGACTTGAATTAACATTGGATGTTGTAGTGCGCAAAGATATGAGTCTACTAAGTGAACAAGTAGCCCTTGACAGAGCTCAATGGGGAAAAAAAAAATATTCATGCAGCTAACCCCAATTGATTGGGACATAAGGCTTGGTATGGTTTGGTAAGGAGTCATCATAACTAGAAAGTTGAAAAGTAAAATCGAAGCACTATGAGATAATGCAACTTGGAAAATGACAAGTATCTTTCCATTTGTACAGTTAGTCATCACAGGTGGGGGAAGTCAACCAAAACAATATGGTAGAGCATGAGACTGAATGTGGAAAACAATATTCAACATAGCTTTCCGTATGCTAATTGCAATTCAAAGCCTGAACTGGGAGTAATAGACTCATCAAACATGCATAGAGGAAGCATTTTAGTTGCCCACTCAGTGAAATCGCTATAACAAGGTAGCTATCCTTCTAGAAACATGGAGGTTTCAATAGGAATGAGAAAACAGATTGAAACGGAGTATCCAGACACTACTTTCATACTGCTCGGATACCTAACACTTTGCCGAGCACGTGTCCAACACTTCATCTCAAAGTATCCTTATTTTTTCCCAATATTTGGGGGTTGGACACACTCCCGATACTTTCACAACACGCGCAAGACACTTTAGGGACACTTTGGGACATTTAGGGACAATCATTAAAGTGTCCCTAAAGTGTCATGTGTAAGCCTCATCATTCGGCCCATGGGCCCGCGGTCCACCCGAAGCCCACCGGGCTTTTATTCGGCCCGAGCCCGACAAATGGGCGGGCTAGCCCAACCCGAATTTTCTATGGCCTGGGCCTGGGCCTAAATATTTTCTTGTTGACCTGCCCGCCCGCCCGTCAGCCCGAGATACCAGTCCGCCCGGTAGCCCGGTTATGTTGATACACCAAAAACTAGGTATACTTAGTACACACTTGATTATTTTCCTTGCACAACAGAGCATCACATGTAAAAGTTAACATTACTCTCCCAAGGAGGCAACTGGCAATTTTGAAAGAAAAAAAATGAAGCGGCGAGAATAATTTATGGCCGTTAGACTTCTGCCCGTTGCCTCCAACTACTATAATAAAGACGTCTCTTTAATTTACCAATTCCATCTTTACTTTACCAATTCTCATTCTCTCAACTCAAGCAGTCAAGCACACCGACTCTCATGCTCTCAACTCAACTCTCATTCTCTCAACTCAAGCACACGATTCTCAAATCTCAAGCACACGATCTTAAGCAAGCTTTGCCTCTTTGGTGTGGAGACTTGGAGTTGGGGATTTTCATCACAGATCTTTGGGATTTTTATCACCGATCTTTGGGATTCTCATCTGGAGTAACAAATTCTCTCATAATCTACTTATTTGATTTTATCTGTTTTTTTTCCTGCTACTCATTATTTATTTATTTGATCTGTTTTTTTTTCCTGTTTTTTTCCTATTAAAATTTAGTATGGCCAACAACGAAAATTCGTGAACCTACTAGACCTAGACCTAGAGGAAGAAGATGAGATAAATGAGCTTGAATCACTCGGCTCAACAACTTCTTCAAATTTGTCTACCCAACCCGGTTCATCTACTTCAACTTAGAAAACAACATTTGTAGTTTGGAACTTTTTTTATAAACCTAATAAGGTTGTTGTTGATGGTGTTGAATATATCAAAGCCAGACATAAGTTATGTGGTAAGTTGTTATTTGGTTCTTCAGCTAATGGAACAACTCATTTAAAGAGACACCATGTGTCTCTGTCTTATAAAAAAATGGAAAAATCAAGTAGACATTAGAACTCAAATGCAGTTAACTAAAGACACTGAAAGAACGAGCATTTTTTAATTTTAATCAGTCACTTGCTCGTAGGAAAGTTGTTGATTACATGGTTAGGGCAGAATTTCCTTTTACTTTTGTTGAAAAACATGATTTTACTGGAATGGTAAAAAGAGGTTTAAACCCCCAATATAGTGGTTTTTCAGCATCAACTGCTAAAAGAGATGTTATGAAACATTATCATGTATATCACGCCAATTTGTTATCTTCTTTGAAGAAATATTAGGGAAGAATTTGCTTAACTTCTAATTTGTGGACTTCAAAATCTCATATGGGGTTTTTATGCTTAACTGCACAATTTATAGATGAGGAATGGAGATTGAACAAAAGGATTATATCTTTCAAAATGATGGAGACACCATATACTATTCTTACTATTGCAAATGTTATTCATGAGGAATTGATTGCATGGGGTATTTCTAAAAAGATATTTTCAATAACTTTATTTAATGCTTCGAATAATGACTCATGTGTGTCCTTAAAGTGTCAGAGATAGGACACTTTGAGATTAAGTGTGAGCGTGTCCGACACCGGCACGTTGCTTCCGGCAAAGTGTCGTTGCTACAGTGTGTGTGTGTTGAAGTATCCCCCAACGTGTTGTGTCCCTCATTTTTCAATGTGGGTGCTACATAGTCGGATATCAACATATTCAAGATTAAGTACATATCGATAGAGTTCTTTACATTGAATTTGTAGAATAAGGCCTTTTCCTTTTATACTTCTGGCTGGGCAAGGTCAGCACCTTGCCAGGCCTCCGTACTTGCAGTTCATCAGCAAATCAATGGATAACAAAACTTCTAATGAACCTAAGTTCTATACTACAAATTACTAAAACAAAAGGAAATTAATTTATCTAAACCAGTGAGGTCAGAGCAAATTACCTGGAAATCAGAAAGTTTTTCTTTCGTCAATTTCGTGGTTAAAGTAGAAACGACCACAGCATTGTTAAGTTCCTGCAACTTTTGAACAGATGCAAGAGCCCTGTTCTTACCAACATCATTCTCCGAGAAAATGAAATTGCTGGACAAATCCCACAACTCCACTGTTCCCACATCATGCAATGTGATGGACTTGACACCAGCTAATACAAGGTTCTTTGCTGCAAGTGGAATACACGATATTAGACAAGATCATAAACAAAAATCCATCATCTCAACTCGTAATATACAAATAATCCTTTCCAGATTAAGGAACCATCTCCCCAGTCATGGCTTGTGAAGAATAATCATTAGCATGCTGCATGTGCAGAAACTATACAATACAAAACTAGATCCCCGAAGGACGGGCAACAAGATAGAACATAAACAATCCACTATTTTACAATGACAGAGTAGAAATAGACCATAATAAACTCTACATGGGAAAAAAATAAAAAATGATGCATAAGTACACAATTGATACTCCATTTATCTACCCCAAACAAAACTCCATTATAAAAAAAAAAAATTCAAAATCACAGAATAGCCCTCCTTGCCTCCATAGATCCATTATTGATGAGTGAACTTTTACGGACCAACCAGTCACCTTTAATTATTACTCGCCTTACTCCAAGGTAAGCTTGGGTTCCATTACTATCTAGTTTTGCCTTATTCATGTAAGAGTCATTATAATGGACAACTCCAAAAGAAAAGAGTAATTATCCGTTCTATATGATTCAATGGTTACCCCCTATCTACATTTGAAAGGTGCCACAGAACTACCGTAATCACCACATCGTAAACTTACAAGATTAACAGGCATAACACGATTAGTAAAGCAAGCAACCAAAGGCAAACCAATTCCAGCAACTATACAAAGTACACAAAAAACAAGGAACTCTGCAGGCAAGAAAGAACCAATAATAATAGGAGTAATAATAATAATAATAATAATAATAATAATAATTTAAACAACCTAGCAAGCAATCCGACAATGTAAGAAAATAGACCAAAATAACATTTAATGAAAACAAATTGTAAATGATGCACAAGTTTGGAATTCCAACTCTCCCACTCCAGTATCATGTAACTATTCTTCATAAGACTCAACACATCACAAAATCACACCAAACTGCTTGAGATCGTGTTCCCTCGTGAAAAGCTCAAGCGCTTTTTTGCTCGTGAAAAGCTCATTCGAGATCAGTTTGTTACACAAATAAACCAAGATTTTACTTGAAACTCGTTAAGTTATCGAACCAAGCTAGAATAAACTACTCCTCAGCTCTTAAAAAATTCAAGCTACTCGATATCCGTTTGTGATCGACTCATTTACAACTCGTTTGAGATCGGTTCGTGATCCACTCATTTACAAGTCATTTGAGATCGGTTCGTCTCATAAGCGGCTTGTTAACTTTCAAATCAAGCTTGAACGTTCAGCTCGTTCGGTCCGTTCATCAGCCCTACATAGAATACATTTAAAATAGCAATAGAAATCGTACCAATTTCAGCGCCAAGGCCTTGTATACCGGAGATAAGGACGTTAGAGGCGAAGAGCCGTCGCATGGTCTCGCGCCCATACACCGCTAGCTGCCGGCTATGCAGATCCTCATCAATATCCTGCGTATTCCCATTTCCAAAAGCCATATCCGACAAACTTCTACCGCTACTTCTATCGCTACTACTGCTGTTGCTGCAATTACCGGCGCCTCTCTTATTTCCGTCCTCTTCCGTTAGTGCGGTTGTGGTCGTGGTAGTTTTTCCGATGATCGAGGAATCGATCTGATGCTTTTTGTTAAAAGTCTCTGTATCACTAGAATCGCTGTCTACAACTTCTCCTTTAGCAATTCTCTTCCTAGGAAGCATAAAGTCCAATAATCTCCTGAAAGCGGCGGTCAAATTGAGAAATATCAATCGAAAACCTAAGATAAACCAGAAATATAGATACATACATAATTCGCTAATTGAGATTGAAACAATTGTTATAGACTGATCCGAGAACGATCACTACGATTATGAATTAAGCTTGCCGACAGTTGAATTTGATACGAATAAAAGGAGATTAATCTAGAGAGAGGAAGTGAAGAGCGTACCGATTGGAGCTGGGGAGCTGGAGTGGATGGGATGAGAGAGGGTGAGGACAGAGAGAGAGGGGCGGAGTGGTGAGCTGTTGGTTTTGGCATTTGAGGGGAGTGGTGGTTAGGCTCGGGAGGAGTTGTGGAAATGTAGAGGGAGAGAGACGGGAGGTGGGGATTTATGGGCTTGGGTTTTTTGTTGGGCTGAAAAGGGCAGATGGAAGTCGGTTGCAGGCTTGTGAACAGTGACTTTTCAACAGAAACTAATGAGAAGAGTCAACACGGAAAGGAGGCTAAACGACATTATACAACCGTAGAAGTTGGGATAGAAAACTAGAAATAGGGCTCCGAACGGAGCAGGTCATGGCTCTGCTCGTTAAGATTCGGATTGACTCGTTTAATAATTGAGTTTGAGTTTTAGGTTCGTTTAGTAAACGAGTTTGCTAAATCTTGACTCGTTAAGTAAATTACACTGGCTCAACGCGTTATGGGCTCAACTTATTTACAAAAGTGCACAGTTCAAACTCTAATTTTCGACTCGTTTACTAAACATGACATACTCCTAAAAGAAACATGAAAGGTTTTATGCAATTGACCGCATTATCAATAAATCATTTTCAGGTTCTCATGTTTAGATTATTTCGTAAATCTACTAGCTACTCCCCGTCTTTTATGTAGAGGTATCAAACGAGCTGGGCCGGGCAGAGCTGGCATGGCCCATTTAATTTCGTGTCAATCGTGCTTCGTGCTGGCCCATTTATCAAATCGTGTTGTGTAGTGCCGGCACATTTTACTTAATCATGCCGCGTCATGCCGTGCCATTTTTTAATCATGCCGTGCCGCCCATGCCGGCACATCTCTGAGTTTCGTCAATTTATTTTGAATAATCTAGCCGATTTTTATTTTTTTATAACTATAGTTATATTGTTTAAACAAACATCAAGAAGAATTTAACAAATATCAGTAGGCATTTAATCGGACGAAAAGTATCAATAAAAAAAGCAAATTCGGTCCCTATCGATAAGCTTTCTAAACCCGATCGAGAAAAAACTTTACACGATTAATTTCATCAGTAGGAACAACAAAATCAACGGCTTGATTGTTAAAATAGTTTCGGTGTATTGAGATTCGCCAAAGATTTGTATCAACTCAAGTGTATAACATATAATTAGAAAATTCATCATGCCATCGACTTAAGTCTAAAACCGTGCTCGTGCCGTGTCATGTCATGCCGCATTTAAATGTGTAGTGTCCGTGTCAGCCCAACCTGTTTGACACACCTCTATTTTTATGTGTCAATTTGTGGCGGTCTAGTTCGATTACAAAGGAATTTCTCCAAATTTGTGGTCGAGGATACACAATTTAGTACAGTAGTACTATTTTGTTATTTACCTGGTACAAGCAAATTTCCCTTTGTGTTCTGGGCTCCAAAATAAAGTCAACAAAAACGACAACAAACGAACGTTTTGCATAAGGTCCGTGTATACGTCTACCTTAGCACAGCACTAGTTCAATTTCAAACAGTTGATGTTGTTGGAAATTTGGCGAAATCAATAAATTACACAACGAACAAAAATTTACATAGTTCCCCTACAGAATAATGTTAAGTACATCAACAGCTCACATTAATTTCTATTATGTCAAACTCGGATCCCTCGCAGAAGCACGAATAAAACGATTCAATCTTCACTAGCCCAACATGATATGATGGCCAATCCAGTGAAAACCTGATGGTATCAACGTTTTGGGCCTGTGTCCAAAAAAAAATGTTTTGGGCCATGATCTCCGGCCTATGTAAAGACATTCTCAATGCAATTGGAAGCCCCACAAAACAAGTTCGTGGGCTTTCTTCTTCTAACGAAGGGAAAAGGGTAGGATTTTTAGATTGGATCGTTTGGTACATCGGAATGGGGATTTTAGGGAAAGTGATGGTCCAGCAGTCTGAAGTTTGTATCTCTGTCGAACAATCCAGCGCCATAGATTTTCAAACAGAAAGTCTAGGTACCCGGAAAAGCACCCAGAATTTGAACTTCAACGGTCCAGATTGACTTGAAGTGAATCAAGACCGTTGAAGTTTAAATTCTAGATACTTTCTGGATACCCTTTCCATATATGTAGCAGTGCTCATTTTCAAATCATATGCCCTAGAACATTTTTTTTTTCCCGATTGGATACCGTGGATCTAAAGCTTTGCGAGAGGGCAGATATGGTAATTGGTAACTAAGGATCGGATACACGCGATGGGTACGTGTGAACGTCAATTTTTGATCAAATATGCGTATATTTCATGGAAATTTTGACGATGCGTGTGCCCGGCCTCTATGAATCTTTATGTGGATTGGATATGTAATAATCCAAAATTTTCAATAAATATTGAATTATTTTTATTCCTTAATTACGATTATTCAATTTCATAATAACAAAACCTAACACATATACACACACCCCCCCCCTCTACCACACATACCTTCCCCCTCCCACTCTACATATCTTTCCA
>JAXBDA010008706.1:0-14160 GCA_036023075.1 Gaultheria prostrata
AACGAGATTTGTGGTGCCATGTATATGCAATTACTTTTTTCCGTTTCATGTAGGGAGTAATTCCCAATAAGTGTCTCATGATGCGGCAATAATTTGCCCTAAATTCCATTTTAGGGCAATTCACCCAAACTTTTATCCAAAATGGAAAGTGCTGCCACGTGTCACACCCTTATATGAACAACATTAAGCAAGGACGTCTCACCGAATGGCTTTACTTTGAGTTTTGGATCGACCAGTTACACATATCCAATTGAACTGATTTTTTACAAGGGCATAGAAAAAAATATTTTGAAATTATTTAACCGTTGGATTGTTTATGTAGGACCCAAAAGTGAACCCCAAAAGCTAATGTACATTTTATGTGCACTTTTTCGTCTCTACCCATGGGTTTTTCGATGGTTGTAAATCCACTGGACTTGCAATAAATACAAAAAAAAAAGACAAAAAATGCATTACTAAATATGTAGAGTGTTTGTGAGAAATGTTCATAATGCATTTCCCATCATGAATAATGTTTGAGAAATGTGTACAAAATATAGTACTTAATTCGTAAGTCTTTTTGTTAAAAAAAATTGAAAGAGTCGAAAATAAAAAGTCAAAAAAGCTCA
Organism: Gaultheria prostrata; assembly: GCA_036023075.1. Taxonomy (NCBI): domain Eukaryota; kingdom Viridiplantae; phylum Streptophyta; class Magnoliopsida; order Ericales; family Ericaceae; genus Gaultheria; species Gaultheria prostrata. Next base: position 609 of record JAXBDA010008706.1, read on the forward strand.
TCTCACCCAACTATTATCTTTTTTGGATAGAAATGAACCGAGTCATAACCGTTGTTCATTAGTACTAAAGTATTAAAATAGTGTAATTTGAACTGATGTAAAAAAAAATGATCAATTATCTAATTTTTCTTGAAATTTTATGATCAATTTGCTTCCATGTAAGAATGGTTCTTCTATTTGTTAGTTTACAGTTCACTGTGCTAAAAATAAGGCTGGCAATAAGGTAAAAAAGTGACAAAAAAACAAAATTATTTTTTTCACTTTTCTATACACTTTTACACATTCATATATAATTTTACATATTTTAATACATTTTTTAAACATTAACAATGATTTTAGAATTGGTAATTGATATTCACACCGCCAAATTGTTATCCATACCCCTTTTTGCCTTTTACTGAAATTTTCGCACATAAAAATTTAAAAGTTTCATTAGAAAACAAAGAAGGACTATAAAAAACAATTTAGGGCGTGAAAATCACTCTCTTTCAAAATTTCCATGTAAGATTTGTAACCTGGGCACTCGAGATGGCGGTCCCACCTTTACCTAAGTTTAGGTGATGGCGTGAGATGGTGAAAAAACTTGTGGGTACACCATTTTGGTGTACATCAAATGTACACCACTTTCGTGGGATCCATTTCGGATCCCACATAAATGATCGGAGCAGCTCAATATTTTTAAAATGTTTTTTAAGGGCCTCTGTAAAAAATCAGCTTATTTTAACACCGGTAATGAATCGATCGATTCTGCGCCCAATTTACTGACAGGAAATTGGGCAAATAATCGATCGAAACCTTACCGATGTTAGAATAAGCTAATTTTTTACAGAGGTCCTTAAAAAAATATTTTAAAAATATTGAGCGGCTCCAATCATTTATGTGGAACCCATTTTGAATCCCACAAAAATGGTGTAAATTTGGTGTACTCCAAAATGATATACCCCTAGCATGACTCCTGAAAATTTTAGCTAGATGGATGGACAGTACAAAAGTACTACTTACAAAAGATAAAAGCTGGTATTGCCATTTTAAAAAGTGACACATTCTGACTATTTAGAAAGTTATCCTGATTTTGAACAATAAAATGCAACTTGGTAGTACATTAACTCTCTTGAATTGATGGAAAAATAGTACTCCCTCCGTCCGGATTTGTTGGTCCGTTTTGAGGATTTCAATTTTTTTTACATTAATTTTTTTTCACTAATTTTTGTGTAAATCTTCCATACTTTACCCTTTAACTTTTGGAAATGGACAAATATTTTCGGACTGAAAAAAGTATGTTTGTGGATCAACAAATCCGGACGGAAATAGTACTCCTTCCGTCCCAATTTGTTTGCTCACTACGAAACTACGTGCAATTTTCAAACTAAAAAATAATGTACTTGCAAAAATAATTTTCTAATAAATGTGGATCTTGTTTGATAGATCTCATTGAAAACTTTAATACGGTGCAAAAAAAATTCAAAAATTATTTTGATAAATACCTTAATTTTTTGTTTAAAAATTGCACGTAGTTTCATAGTGAGCAAACAAATTGGGACAGAGAGAGTATTTTTTTTGTCATTATATGGACACCCAAGGGGTGGTTCATAGCAAAGCCCAAGTAATTAACCCTGGCCTACACATGCCTCCCCGCTGTTGTGGACCGAGTCCAATTCGAAGCTTCATTTTTTATGCCGTTAGTAGAATTTATTTTCGATGCGTCTCTCACTCTATTCTAGAAGTGTATCTGTGAAATTCGAGGGTCACAAGTGGATTATTTAATCATGTTGTCGTCATGTTGTCACTGTCGGTGCCGAAAACTTGTCGAGGTTAACAAAGATCAATCCTTCAGGGCGAGTATTGGGATTTTCGAAGCTTAAGATGAATTTGTAAATTTGGGTCCTATGTTTTTTTTAAAAAAAAGTAAAAATAAAAATAAAACTAACCTCAAAATGATAGTTCCTTTGTACTATATTTGTTTTTTTTTTCATTTTTCATTCCTTTGTTTCGAATAAATCTAGTTTTTGTCATAGGATTTTTTGCACTAATAAAAAAAAAATACTTCCCTTTGAAAGTGTGAGTTTGTGAGAGGGGAGAAAATATTGTTATGGAGAAGGAAAAAAAATGACTAGGAATTGAACCATGTACCTATTTGACAGAGAAATTAAGTTTTTCCACTAGGCTAGCTAACTTATTGATTATATAAGCGATAGATTAAATATGTTTTCTGTACCTGGGTGTACTTATTCGGGCCCTAATTTTGGGCAAAATTAGGAGGCCTAAATCAGTCACCTTACATACCTTAGCTCAAGGCCAACCCTGATCCTACTTTAAGCTAGGAATTTTTTTTTTTTTTGTGTATAGTGTTGCATTGTGAAATTTATTATTGAGTTTTTTTTTCGTTTTTATCCCTTAAACTATTCGTGTTTTTTCTACTTAGTCCCTAAACTATAAATTTGACGATTTCATCCCTTAAACTATGCACATGTTTTCTATTTCGTCTTTAAACTATCAATTTAACGATTTCATCCCCTAAACTACTTGATTTTAACCGATTTCATCCCCCAAATAGGAGTTAAAAAGGGACCAACTAAGCTGCAAAATAGGTAGTTTAGGAGATGAAATCGTGAAATTGATAGTTTATGGACGAAGTAGAAAAAATATGCATAGTTTAGGAAATAAAAACGAAAAAAACTCTTTACTACTGTATTATTTTCGGCAAATACCTCAGGATAAAATTGTACTACATTTGTCTAGCTTAGTAGGTCCCGTGTATATTATTTAATGCTTTGCTATGATGTCACAATCAGTGCGAGAAACCTATTGAGGAGGGAAGTGGGACTCTGCTGGCACCACATGAACGGCAGAGTGTGTTGACCATTGAAACACAATAAAGGGTTTTTAAAGTCCATTAGGTTGACAATAAGTCAATAAGTGTAAATAAAAAGATAACCATCAAGCACGTAGCTCAGTTGGTAAGGGGCTGTGCTAGCTTAACTAAGATTTCGGGTTTGAGACTTGGGAATGTAGCTGTGTTAAAACTTGGTAGGGAGAGCTTTACCGCCTTCGTGGTCCTACCCGGCTCGAATCCTGATTAGTTGGGGCCCAATATGGTTACCGGACAACGGATGGTCTAACCAAAAAAAAGTAAATAAAAAGATAAAAATACACATATTTTAGTGTTCTTTTTTACACTTTTTAATACATACTTAATACACTTTTATTTTTATTTTTTTTTACATATTTCAATACATTTTTTTAAACCTTAATGACAACCCATTAGGCTAATTTTAAAATTTTCCTTTAGCTCCGATCTTGGTAAAGAATTTTTTAGAATTAGTAGGGCCTCCTGAAACATTTGAAAAAGTCCTTACTAAGATTGGATTGAGCTAATTTTTTACAAGGCCCATATAAAAACATTTCAAGAAAAACTCATGGTTTGAATCATCTTTGTAGGGGCAAGTGGTGGCTAGCTCATGCGGTAGAGCTCTTGGACGCCCACACTGTATCCCGGGATCGAATCTCATTTCCCCTCCCCATGTAATAGATTAGGAATGACAAATGACAAAAAAAAAAAAGAATCATCTTTGTAGGGCCCGAAATAAGCCCTACAAAATATCAATAAATCATATTGCATACCAAAAAGGAAAAAAGAGAGCACAAATGTAAATCTCCTTAATGGGTTGAAACAGTGTAGTTTCACGGGTCAGCAAGGTGGGATAGTAGAGTCCCCGCTTCCATTGAGGAGGGCGAGGATCACCAAAACACTATTGTTGACGCCGTCAACAAAAAGTGAAAAACTTGTAATCTCTAAAATTATGGGAGATTAACATTTGACCGAGCACCCTGGTAGTAGGGGTGAAAAAAAAACCGACGGGACCCGAACTGATTGAAAAATCGAAAATTCGGTTCGGTGTTCGGTCGGTCCAGTCTGAAAAAAACCGAAAAAACCGAAATACATCTCGGTTCGGGTTCGATTTCGGGTTCCCGGAATTTCTTCGGACCGAATCGAACCGAAATACCTCAAAATCATACCGATTTTGACCGGAATGCCCCAAAGCTGTACCTATTTTGACCGAAAAGTAGCATGACTAATTTCAAAATTAAAATAATGTGAACCTTGGGCAGTTTTTTTGAGACAAAAATACGTTTTAAATTGGTAAAGTAAAACAATGACCGAAAATTTCATTCAAGTTTGGAACCGTCCATCTCAATCTCAACCGTTCATTTGAATCTAAACGCCGTTCTCTCATAAATCATTCTCCTCACATATATCAATTAATTTGACAATTTGTAATCCAAAAATACGAAAAATATCGTAATGGACCCATAGCTTATCCAATGTTCAAGGAATCAAAAAGCCTTGCGTAGTCGTCGAGTTGTATAAATTCTATTGTGGATTATCGTGGAAATGGTGCGGGGAGCGTTGATGCCACGACTTATTGTTGTTGCCAGTTAGTTTTAATTTATTGAATAGGAGGAGTTTTCAGTGCCGAGCGGCGGTTTCCATGTGATATCCGCACGCCTCATCTGGCCATCCATTTCAGTTTTGGATGGTCCGGATTATGAAGAGAGAAATATTAAAGAAAAAAGAGGAGCGAGAGGAAGAGAGAGAGGACTTTGATTTTGGCTGTCTAATACATTTTTAGACGGTCCAAATGCAGCGTTCGGGCGAGGCTACGTGATACCCTACCTGGTATACAAAAATTTTCAAAAGAACGAAGCCAAAAACAGTTACGCTCTCCTTCTCTCCCTTCCCGCCACGTCCCCCTCAAACATGGCATGTGTCACCACCTCTCTCTCTCTCTCTCACACACACACACACACATCCATAATCTGCATGTACTGTGTATATCTCAACTTCGACGGGAAAAAGTTTCTTCCATCAACTCTCCTTCGTCTGGACATGAATGCGGAGAGCCTACTCGCATCGGCGGCCATAAACCTAGGTCTCGCCTTCGTCATCCTCTCTCTCTTCTCCATCTTCAAGAAACAGCCTTCCAACGCCGGCATCTACTACGCCCGCCGCCTCGTCCTTCGCCACCACATCCCCTTCGACCACTCCTTCACTATCCACCGCTTCCTTCCCTCCGTCTCCTGGATCTCCCGCGCTATCCACGTCACCGAAGACGAAATCCTCGAGATCAGCGGCCTCGACGGCCTCGTCTTCATTAGGCTCTTCAAATTTGGGTCAGTTTTCTATGCTTATGTTATGTGTGTGTGTATATATATATATAATATTACCAGTATTCGCATCACATGTACTCCATCCTCAAAAAAGCGTGTAATTTTTAGATAAAATATTTGAATTGAATATTTAAATTGGGTGCAAATTTGTTCGTCCTTAGGTTGAAATAGGATGGGTCCCATCACAAGTATATATACACGGTTACCGTTCGCCTAGCATGTACACTCACTCCGTCTCCACTGTGGAAAGACGTATAATTTATAATATTTTTTCAATTTTAATGATGTTGTGCTTATCAAAAGGTACATTATAGATGTCAGCTTCATTTTGTGGTGAGATCTACAAATTTTAACTAATAGGAGTGGGGTTTTGTTCACCCTCTTTCAGTGAAGATGAACAAATTTGTTCTCATTTAGAGGTCCGTCTATCAATTTATCAATTTGGGATGGAGTGAGTATATAATATGTGTTTAGTTTGTGAAGCCTGATTTGACCTCACTTCGTCCCTGGTTGTTGGTTCCTTTTGCATTTTTACTATAAAAAAATTGTCCATGTTCAAAAAGTAATGATCAAAAGTAAGCAGATGAGTTTATCTTTTATCTATATTTTTTGTTTAAGAAAGAATTAATTAGTAGCAATAAGAAAAGGCAAGGATACGCAAGATGATCTTCCTAAAAGAGTTGCAGGGTAGAAAAAGAAAAAAAGAAGAGTGGAATGATGATGTTCCTTAATAAGTTGGAATCCCAAAAGAGACCAAGAGGAATGGAGTAGTAAGTAGTAAGTACTTCACTAAACGCAGTCGCTAATCCATTTCCACGGAACACTGTAATTTTGGCCTGTTTGTTTCACAGTACTTATTAGATATATAATTCTTGCCATGTATAATCTCATTGGGCTGTATTCCTCCTGTCTCATTTCTTTGTCCATGTTTTGATTGTTTGATGTCCTATATTATTTCTGTTTGATAATTGATATATAATCCTTGTGAATTGGGATATAAAATCTCATCGGAGTACTATATATCTCTCCATCTGATTTTACTTGTCCACTTTTTGACATTTTGATGTGATGTATTATTTCTATTTTAAAAAGTCAATGAACAAAAACTTATGAGATTTCTTTTGAATTGCGGTAACATGGTCTAACATGAATCTAAGTGCATATTCGTGAACGTCAAGGTTGTAAAATCTGATAATTGTTTCTTTTAATTGGTTGAATCTCTAAAATGGGTAAACAAATTTGGAAAGAGGAGTTGAACATCCCCATGAAATTGTATATCCTTTCTTTTGTAGGATATGAAAGTTCGATGTGCATGTAATCTGGACTGTAACAATTTTAATCAGTATGTGTTCCCTTGAATATACACCGGCCAAACAAACATACCCCAAAGAGTAAAGAGTATTGTGGCTCTTCGGTCATGTAAATCCTAATATGTACAATGCTAGCCAACTTCTTCTCAATCTGAGCATCGAAAACTGGTGAGTTGTAGACGTACTCGATCTTGCCAATTGCCAAATCAATATGCATTATTGGTCTTGCTATTCGTGTGTGTTTTTCATTTGTAAGGCCAATGTAGTTATCATATGCATAGTATTGTGTACCTATTAAGTTTGTTTTGTTTTGCAGCATCAAATTCTTTTCGATATGCTCTCTTGTTGGATTGATGATACTCCTCCCACTCAATTACACTGCCCATGCTGGGCCACCTGAGAGATCGCATTCCATTTCCATGGATTCTTTTACAATATCTAATGTTGATAAAGGCTCCGACAGGTATTATGTGAAACATGCACTAAGAATTGATGTACAGATATTAAGCTCATGTTGTTTCTTTAGCACCTTTATCCACTGTGTGGTCAAGTTTCATATTGAGAATGGAAACAGCTTCCTGGGGGAAATTGTCAAAGGGCATGATTGTGGGATTGTCCCAAGTATTCGTTTTCTTTAAGTTTACGCAAGGTGTAGGTGCTTCTGCCTATGCCTCCTTACACCCCTTTTGCACCTTTGATTTCTAACATCCAAGATTTTATCATGGCTAAAGCAAACTGAACAATGAAACCAAATTTACTAAGCAACAGACAATATGAAAATTTCAACTGATGCCCCATGTGATTTGTCTGCAAAAAGACAGGCAGATTCATGGTTGGATGCTCGGAAAGGGTCTCTGTGTGTGTGTGTGGGTGTGGGGGTGTGGGTGTGTACATGTGCGCCCATGCGGGTGTAGAGACATATCAAGCATTAATTTCATTTTTGGAAAGTGGATTTAGGGATGCTCTGATACTGATGCCGGTGCACCCTTGAATTGGTGCATAATTATCCTCGTTTTGAAGCCTCTCGTGGCGGTCAAGGTCCAATCCAAGCAAAATAGTTGTGTTTGGAAGTTATTTATGCCTCTTTGTTGCTGGGAGCCTCATAATTGATATTTAAGTAGGTTATTTTGGCTTTTGCATTGTTCCCTTTAGAACATGATACTGGGATGTTGCATAAAATTCTGCACTGGGTTATTCTGTTCTCAATGTAAGGATGATTCGCAAGATCATTTGTTCTAGGAAATTGTTGGTCATATTTTTGCAGCTCATCTAAATAAGTTTTCTGCATTAGAAGGGAAGTGGTCTGGCCTGTAAGAGTAAACACTTCTATTCATCAAATATACCTACTTGTAATGCATGGCTTATAGGTACATGTGCAAGTGCGCCAATGTTGTTTGTATTATAGATATGTTTAATACCTACATACCACTTGGATTTGTTTGTTTCTTATTCTTTTCCTTGGTTGTGTGGAGTTATCGTTGTCTCTTATTTCGGTAGGTCTTTTTTTATCAGCTTAACCTTGAACCTTTTGACAAGGCAATCACTATGGTTTCCCTATTTGACAGGCTTTGGGTGCATTTTTTATGCTTATGGTTAATATCTTGTTATGGACTGTACCTTCTCTACAAGGTAATCTCTCTCTCTCTCTCTCTCTCTCTCTCTCTCTCTCTCTCTTCCTAAGACAAAATCTGGTAATCATACAGCCATGTGATTGTTTACTATGACGAGACGTATGAGAGTTGTAATCAGGGACGGGCCAAAATTCCAATTCGGAGGTGGCCCCCAAAATCAATATTCTTCCTCCCTCCGTCCCACAAAGATAGTCTATTATACAACAAAGTGCAATTTTTTGATAGATCTCAAGTTAGTTCTTTACGGGCGGAGGGAGTAACTAGTATAAAAAAAGTACAAGTTTTCTAAGGTTAATATTTATGATACCTGAAAAGATACACATTTTCATACGTAAATCATCCATCCACATACTTTTTTTTATTGGCTATTCATCAACATACTTAATACCAAAAAATCACACGTAACTACCATAATCACATGTACAACCGTAGAGTCTTCCTCGTTTTTGCCTAGAGGCTAAGAGGGGGGAGTGACTAATCCATAATTTTCGAACCTAACTACCAATTAGAATTTGTGATCTCAGTAATTTATCCAAATTCAGTATTTGGGTGAATTTATCAAGGTATTTGATCTCAAAGGAGAGTAATTGGTGTTGGGAAATTGAGTTTGCTCTATTGTCCAGTTGATCTAATTCTTTCTGCTCTACTTGTACTGTATTTATTCTGATGCGGGGATGTATTTATTCTGATGCGGGGATGAGGCAGCCAGCATCAAGGAAACAATATTTTTTAGTAACTGTCGTAATATAAGAGGATCATATGTGAATATGGCTTGAAGATTGGTTGTAGTACAAAAAAATCTTTACATGAGGTTAAAATGGAGGGTTGAAATGACACCTGGTAATTGAGGAATTGAAGGATAATCAGATGGTGGAAGCAGAGTTGATTCCATCATCTCTCATTGGAATAGTAATGGTGTTTTTGGTCAAAGATTTACTGCTTGGCTAATAGGAAGCTGCTACGTGCCTTCCTACCATGTGCTATTTAAAACCTTTATTTCCTCAATGTGCTTACTTGGTGTTCCTCAATGTGCTTACTTGGTGGAATAAGCCAATTTATCTACTTTTGAATCAGGATGACCCTCAGATACTAGCGTGTAGGGTCAAAATGAATCAAAGGTCCTAGCTGATAGATTTATTTTCTGTTTAATGTTGTGCTTATATGAAAGCATATATGTTTCCACTACTTACCTATAACAAATTAACCGATGTAAATGGTTGCTAACCTTTAGATTTTAGCTTTTGTCTTTGCTTCTCTTTGTGCTTGATATTCAAGAAAGTTGTCATAACAGGTGACCTGCTGCACCATGTCATCTTCAGGAATACGATGATATATTGAAGAAAAGGATTCAGCAACTCTGCAATAATAGGCATCGGCCAGACCAATTCACGGTTTTAGTTCGAGAAATCCCACTGTGTGAGGAGCATAAGGCTCATGGGTGTTGCGTTGAGCACTTCTTCTCTAAACACCATGCATATGCTTATGGATCTTATCGAATTCTATATGATGGAAAGGATCTTGATGAGTTGTTGGTAAGGATACAATTATTGAATATTTTGATATACATTGTTGGGCCCATTTCCTAATAGCTTAAGCTTTTGGGAGTACTAGTAACTTAAACATGGTATCAGAGCTCATGTTGGGAGATGTCTTAAGTTCAAATATCTCTGTTTGCGTTGTTCCCGTTTACATTCTGCTTCTCCCCTGCGTATTCTGTTTCACCTAGTTACGAAATTTTGCATCTCCATGTGCAAGAGAGGGTTGCACCTGAGAGAGGATGTTGAATAGCTTGATATTCATTGTTGGACCCATTTTCTAACAACTTAAGCTTTTGGGACTACTGGTAACTTAACAATAACAGGATTTCACTTCGCTTTTGATGCATTAGAGATCAATTGCTTCAGTATACTAGCCCTGCATTGACATTGTACAGATCCCTATGGTTTTTACTAATCTACTGTTTTCTGGTCAGTGTCCGGCCAAACCCCCCTACCGAATCACTGCGTGTTTTAATTGGTTTTTAAATCACCATATCAAAACATAGGTGTAACTTTTCAGTTTGAATATTTTCTACAAGCATGGGGAAAAAATTCACCAGAGCTCTGAGTGCCTCTATGCTCGGAGGTCGAAAGTTGTGATGAAATTAGGCTTGATGTAGAATTTTCCACCTTCCCTGCCTGACTACATAGTCTCAAGGAAGTAACCATTCAAAAATGCCTCCACCCATATATGTCTAACTTTGATAATATAGAGTTTATTTTCCCAGGGTTCAGATTAGTTTTGTACTGCTTTTAGTTATCCCTGTGTGATCTTTAGACCACAAAACAGTTATCCCTTTTGTTTTTCAGGAACTTTTAACGGTGGATCAAACTTTTTCCGTGGAACCCAAGTTTTTCCTCTGATAACTTTATTCTTTTCTGTTTCAGCTTCACCAGCGTGATTGCTTAATATATGACTTAGCTATTGTTGCTTTTAGGGGTTTTATGCCTCGGCATTGAATATAGTGCTTACCAGTGCCAAGTCATTTCTCCTTTCTGCCCCCCGATCAGTCGCTGATTCTAGTTCATTCTGTCGTGCTCTTGAAGTAGTTTAAATGTAAAATTGCAGGAATAATGGTTCTATTCTTGACATTACTACTTAGAGAAAGTTCTAGTAGTGTAACTTCGTACTGATGGTGCATTGGCATGAAGCTAGCATTTTTTGTGAATGGGAATAAATAAATCTGGTCCATGGGACGACTCTGTTTTTACGTCATGTTTGGATGATTTACATGTCCTCCATGAAAAAAGAAGTGACGATTTTTATGGAAAACAAGACATGTAAAGTGGTCTAAATCAATGATGGTCTTCATTCTCTTTTGGCATAGCTCATAAACCACTTACAGATACTATTACATGCAGAAAGAGGCAAAACGTATTGCGAGAAAGATTGAAAACTTGAGGCATCATCCTGTGGCTAAGAAACGTGATGAAGAAAACAAACTTTTTGATTCGATCAGACAAGATGCCAAAATTACACGGTATGGGGAAAGGCTTGATGGACTTTGTCAGAAGATAGCCCATATACAGTGCAAAAAGTTGTTCGAAGAAAAGGTAAAATTTTCTCAGGCAGTTATTCCGGAAAGCTACGTAAACTGATCATACAATTAATGAGACCATTTTTGCTTATTCGATGTTGTCATTATGAACCTATTTGATGGTTTTCCTTTCTTTCTCAAATTGCTGGTTTGTATCCTCTTCCTCCTTTTATGTACATCTGCTGTTGCGATTTTCCATCTAGCTTTCCTAGTTAAGGTTGGTGTATGGGTTCAGAATGCGATGGTAGTGTAATTCAATTATATACTCTTAACAAATTGCCCATGTGTGTATGGGCTTGTGTTGTCTTCTTTATCTTGCTCTTATTGTTGTTCTGTTTCTCTTTTCCTTTTTGCTATTATTAGAGTGCCTGCTGCAGTGTTTGAAGTTTGGAAGTGAGTTGTCTGAATCTTTTTCAAACTGAATAAGTATTCACAAACATGGAATAGATAAATATCTTAACCAGATACCGAGCTATTGGGTAGCACTATTTCCGTTTCTATGTTTTGAATGCATGTTGTTTCATGACATTAAAAGGGGTTAGGGTATAAGAAGCTGACCGGAGACTACAATTGCCACCAACCTAGTAGGAAATAGCAATGAAATTAAGTGAAAGTACCTTTTGCTAAATTTCCAATCACAGTAGGTTTGCACGAAGGGTCAGCCTCGAGTTTGTACCTCTTTGCTTTAGTTATAGATGAATTGACCAAACATCTTCAGGAGAATATCCCTGTGAAGCGAAGTCCCACATCGCCTGGGTACCAAAGTAATATGAAATATATACTAGCTTTTGGGGTTGAGTTCTATGCAAGACCGTGTAACATGGTATCAAAACTGGGGACTAGAGATGGGTAGGGTGCATGTCTATTGCCTGCACGCGACAGGTGTTGCCGAGTGAGCACGTTGCGTGGGAGGGAGGGTGTGAAGCGAAGTCCCACGTCGTCTGGGTACCCAAGTAATATGAAATATATAAGCGTGAGGGGACTCTCACTTCACGAACTAGCTTTTGGGGTTGAGTTCTACCCAAGACCGTGTAACAATCCCATGGTGTATGTTGTTTGCAAATGATATTGTAGTAGTAGATGAAACTGCTAGAGGTGCTAGTACTAAATTAGAAATATGGAGAGAAGGATTAGAGTAAAAATGCTTTAGGATAAGTAGGAGTAAAACCAAGTATATGGAGTATAAGTTTAGTGGTGACATAAGTGCTCATGTAGAAGAAGTGAGGATTCAAGATCAGGAGATACCACAAGGTGATCATTTTGGGTATTTAGGTTCTATTATTGGCAAAGATGGAGAGATTGCAGATGATGTGACTCATAGGATCTAAGTGGAGTGACTCAAGTGAAGAAGCGCTACTGGTGTACTATATGACGAGAGGATACCCACGAAATTGAAAGGGAAATTCTATAGAATTGTCATAAGACCAGCGATTTTTCAAGGGACAGAATGCTGGCCTATCAAGAAACAACAAGTGAGGTAGATGGGTGTAGTTGAGATGAGAATACTGAGATGGATGTGTGGTAAGACTCGAAAAGATAAGATTAGAAATGAAACCGTTGGTCAGATGGTGGGTGTAGCACATTTAGAGGAGAAGTTGAGAGAACATAGACTATGATGGTTTGGACATATCTATCGTAGACCTTAAATTCAATAGTTAAAAGAGTTGATAGGATAGATTTGGGTAGTACCGCTATGAGGAGATGAAGACCCAAACTGACATTAGATGCTGTAGTGCGCAAGGATAGGAGTATATTGAGTCTAAGTGAACATGTAGCCCTTGACAAAGTTCAATGGAAAAAAGGATTCATGTAGCCGACCCCAACTGATTAGGACATAGGTCTTGGTTTGGTTGGTTTTGGATCTGAACCTGCAGATTTAGCTATAATCCATCTTTCTTTCTGCAGTGTTTCCTTTGTGAGGACTTGACAACTTGACCCGTTGGTCAGTTTGGATCAAATGTGCCTCATTGAAATGAGATACTTGTAGCCATTAAAATATAGTTTTCCTCTTAAAAGCGCAGATAAAGACCAAAAGCGTAATTTAAAAATAAGTTACCACTAACCTCTTTAGTCATCTCTCATTGAAGTAACCTAAATAAGTTTGAAACGGTGGATGGGTGGACCAGTTGGGCAGTAGCTCACTAGACTTCTAGAACATGTATGAGGCATTAGAGTCTAGAGACACAGAAATGACTGGGAGAGAGATTCTTAACCTTCATGTCACGGGTTTGCTAGTGCGTGTGACCTAGCGTTGTTGTAATTAGCGTCACCCCAAGCGTAGGGCTAGGTCGTTGATAGCATAGTAACCCGGCAAGACCGGGGTCGATTTCCACAGGGACCGAATGTTACCGGCATGAGATTTGACT
>JAXBDA010008707.1:0-14159 GCA_036023075.1 Gaultheria prostrata
CCAATCCAAACCTCAAGTCAAAGTTTGCCGCTCTAAGGCTAAAACCATCTCGCGCAAGACAATATTCACGCTCGGATTCCTTCGGTCTCTGTGGATTCGATCCGGTCTTACCGGTAAATTGCTCACTTCGGCACTAGCCCTATGCTTTGGGCACGCATATAAATAACAAAGTTGGAGCTAAAGCCCCTTTGTTCCCCGTCTTGATGTTGTTCACCTGTTTCTTAGCCTCTTTTGGCGAGCCTTTGCTTCCCGAGGCCTTGGAGGACCTGCTAAGGAGGACCTCCTCATAATCTCTGAATTTTTCCACGGTGATCATTAAGTCTTTCATATCTCTTGGCGGCCGGAGCATAAGCTCCTTGAAAAGCTCGGATGTATCATCCAGCCCAATTTTGAAGGAGGTGGCAACAATCTTTTGGTCGCAATCCTCAACCAGGCTATATGTCTCGCAGTACCGAGCGACATAGTCTTTTAAGGCCTCTTCCGAGCCCCTTCTCATCGTGATCAACGTGTCGATCGTCTTCGGTTGTACATTGCTGGTTACAAATCGAGCTGTGAACGCGCTTTCAAGCTCGTCGTAACTACTGATAGAACCCGTCATCAGCTTGGTGTACCATAGGAGGGCAACATTCCCGAGGCTCATTGAGAAAGTTTTACACATGATTGCGTCGTTGTAGCCGAAGAGCTCGGCTATCTGCCAGTATTGCTGCGCATGATTGAGGGCGTCCGCGCTCAGCTCATACTTGTCAAACTTTGGGAGCCTAAACCCAGGGGAATGGATCGCCTCAATGATTTCCCTTGTGAAAGGTGACTGCCGAGCCTTGTCCAACCTCTCATTAGTCAAGCTCGGCTCGGGGCGATTAAGATTTACCGTCTGGTATCCCCCGCACGTACGCTTTGGGGGACCCATGCACCTTGTGGTCACTCGCGGTCGGCGGGGTGTATATTGTTGCGCTCGGAAGATCGCCTTTTGGGTGGCTGTACCCTATTGTTGTCGTTCAGAGGGGGTGACCTAGTCTCGGGCTCGGGGAAAAGCGTATTGATTTCCCCCGTCTGCGTGTTCATCAAAACCATATTTCCCCCAACATTGCATAACTCATAAGTTTCCCTGGGGTGAAGGCTCTCGCTGGCTTTTCTATTTGCCCTACCAGCTGAGGCCGCCTGATGTTCCACCGAGCGTTCGCGCCCCCGAGTGTGACATGTCGAGGCTTCATTATGTGCGGCCCGCCGATCGGCTAGGCTGATGGCCATCCTTCCGATCAACCGATCGGCTAGGGTGGTGGCCGTCTCTCCGGTCTTCCGAGCGATCTCGCTAGCCATTATCCCTGCGATTGGTCCTATTGTCTGCGGGACATTTCCCCCAATTGAGACGTCGTTCCAGGTCCTGAGTGGCGTGTTCGTCTCGCTCATCTTGTGAATTGGTTTGGTTCGGGGTCCTGCCGCTTGACGTGGTGGCACTGCGTGCCGGGCGCGCCGTTCGTCGAGTTTCGTCTCAGGTGTGATTTCTTGTTGATGTGCGCCTCGGTAGGATGACGTGGGCGGTGCCTTGATTGTCCACCTTAACCATTGCACCGAGTCATGAAAACACAGGTGCCCTTTCGCTTTCGGTGGTGACGGCGGCCGTCTGTATCCTCCGAGATCTCGCCCGCCCCCCTGTCCTAGAGGGAGCAGGTGGATTTTGTGCCTTCTTGAGTAGTGCAATCTCGTTTCTCAAGATTGCCATTTCAGCTTCTACGGTGAAAGGAGGGGGAGGAGGCAGTGGTGTATGAGGCCCCACTGGTGTCGTAAGATCGCGCATGGACCTAACACTCCCATCCACGTGGAAGAGGACGTTGTTGTTGGCTCCGGCGGCGCTGGTGTCGGCTGCGTTGGATGCCGCCGTGATGGTCCCATCCCTGTTTAACATGGGGGAGAGAGAGAGAGACCCAAGTCACTTCTGACTTCGTGATATCTCCGGTGTGCGCTCTGGGTGATGAAGTTACCGTTGGCGTCAAAGGCATCTAGCCCCAAGGTGAGGTTAGTCATGTTGCAAAAGGCTTGGAAGATAGAGGTTTGATTTGGGGGAAGAACCACCACTAGTGTGAAGAAAGAGGCTGGGAAAGACAACAAAAGTTCCCCAGCGGAGTCGCCAATTGTGAGAGGCTCTTCACCGGAATGACGTCTTTGAACCGTTCTGGATGATGTGTAGAAATGAGAGCTGAAATGACCTCGGCACCTCGCTGGAACCCTAGCTGTCGGCCAAAGGAGAAGACCTGCGCACTAAAAAATTGCGTTAGCGCCTAGCCCGGACGGTGGTTGTCCGGGAAGGCACTCCGATGGCCTAGTAAGTGACCGAAGAAGATGATGTGACTGATAAATGTAGAAAGAGAAAGTGAGTTCAGAGAGTATTCAATGATGAGAGAGGAAACTTTAATACGGTAGGTGAGAGGAGTATTTAAAGGCGTGGTGGGACGTGTCCCCCACGCCCCTCGGGTAGCTCATGCGCACTGCCCACACCTGACACTCACGTCCCATCACCAGACAATTCTGAACAAACATTTATACCTCGACCGCCCTCGAGCCTTGGGATTCGGCTGACGTCATGCTTATTACGCACAGAGTCAACTCGTTTGGGAGGACTCCCCGGGTAACCACGTGATGTTGCAGGCATAGACTCTTGACCAATAGGTTGGCGCCATAAATGCTCATTGCAGGCTGTCAAGCACGCCTAGTGCCGAGCCCCTACAGGCCTTGCCGAGTACGCATAAGGTCGAAGTCCACCGACTCGAACAAATGTGCCATCGGGGAGGATATCGCTGAGAGGGTCTTCGCCCGAGTCCAACATCCTAGACGATGCTCTTGGCAAAATTGCAGGGCGTGCCCCCGAACACCACCTTGTCGAGACCGCACTGGGGCATTGTACCGCACCCGACTAGGAACTATCCATCCTCCCCACCCGTGGCGTCATGCCCCCGGGCGGACAAAGGAGGTTGTCTCGGTCCGCGCGTTACACCACCGGCTTGGGCTGATTGGGGTGAACCTCATGGTTGGTTGGGAGTCAGACGGGCCACGGTGAACCCGGCCACTACAGTAACAAATCAATTATTCAATATAAACTTCAAAGTATAACATAAAAAATTCTAAAAATCATTGAAAATTGAAATTACATTTACTTGCTCCTTCGACGTGCTCTTTACAAACACAATTATCTTATGTGTCTTTGACGTGCTCTTTACAATGATTGTTGTTAAGAAAAAACTCTTTTGTGTTTTCAAAGAATGAAAAACAACTAGCCATTAAGTGTGAATGAGAGACGACAGGCTTCAATTGCATCGCCAAAAAGAGAAAAAGGACTTAAACTAGTTTTTGAATCATAGATTTATGAAAGATAAAAAGAAAAAAAAAACTAAAGGAAAAGATCAATAACAAGAATGAATAAAATATTGCGTCTAGTGTAATAACTATCCACAGATCCTTGCACGGGTCCTAAACAAAATAACAGCCAGCTAATTAATATTTTCTCAACCAATTAAGAGAATGTTTAAGCATAAATGGTTATGCTCATGGTACGTAGTTTTTTTTTTTGATCAAAATGGTACGTAGTTTAATAAGAGCAATCTTCAAAGCCATCCTACAAATTGACCCAATAGAAAAAACAAAAGGAAAAAATGGAAGCGAATCTTGTAGCACGTGTTTGAATTCCGCTCCTAACAATACGGGAGTTACACTCTATTAAGGAAAATCTTGAAAAAGTCACTTAACTTTAAACAAACCCAAAAAGAAAAAAAGCAATAACAAAGTAAATTAATACTTATATAAATTTAATATTATAATCTTGCCTCTAGTGTGTCTCTTAGGATATTCTTGTACGGGGTCATAGCCTTAAAAGGGGAAAAAAAAAACTAATTAACCTACAAATACCATGAAAGTAAAAAGGTGAAGCAACTATAAATTGTTACACTCATAATAACTTAATGAGACCAATCTTCGAAACCCATCCCACAATGGCACAGGCAAAAAAGTTGTCCACCCTTCATGACGGTCCATCCAAAATAGTGTGAATCCCACCACAAAGTGATATCAGGCTTACCAAAAAGCATCTTAAATCCGTGAACCCCACACCATTTCATGAACAAATCAGGGTGATGGTTTTGTTCACCCTCTTCTGTGAGGGTGGATAAATTTTTTTCCGTTAACCTACCATCAAAATAAATAATCGAACACGTTACTTCAACAGAGCAAAATACAAATGATTCAAGTATAAAAGAAAAAAAAAATGGAGGAACGTCATTTATTAGAAATTCACCTTCAGTAGCAAAAAATAGTTATTCAATCTCTCTCTCTCTCTCCCCCCTCGTGAAGTGAATGGTTTGGAATTTGGATAGGTAGTCTAATTTGATATTAAATTCTTGCATGTGTTTTTATTTCATATTAACCGCACATAGAAACAGATAAGTAGAGATCTGAAAGATATAAACATAAATTAGAACTCCTACAAAGAAGACAACGATCTTCATTTTATATGGAAATACCCCTCTATCTATGGGATTGAGAAAGATTTTATCAACATTTTCAATTCGGATATTGTGAGTGTGTTGGGGCCATGTTTGAGATAATTGTTGTACCTTTATTATTTTTGTAGATCAAGTCGCTTTAAACATTTTTTATTTTTATTTTTAGCCAGTTATTTCCTAGCACTTTGTCGCAACTATGGCTGCCCAGCAGATCGCCCAATCCCTCCAAACCGCCCAAAACTGAACCGCCTGTGAACTCACACCTGAGGTATGTTATGGATGGATGCGGATCCTAATATTTTATTTTAGCGGATTCGTTCGCTCGATCCGCCCAGATCCTTCTTTGATCCGTCAAATTCGCCCGATTTGCAACCGAATCGACCCATCCGTATATCACTCACGGACGGGTTGCTGATGCACACAATGACAATCCGCCACTAGCGGATATGATTGAGAACCGAACTGATCTGCTCGGAACCGATCCGTGGACAGCCCTAGTTGCAACCACATTCGTCCTCACGAAAAATCATTTTGCACGGGTCTCACCCTAAACAAAATAATAAAGAACTAATCAATATTTTCTTAACCAATTAAGAGAATGTTTAAGCAACTATAAATGGTTATGCTCATAGTAATTTAATGAGAGCAATCTTTGAAGCCCATCTGACATATTGACCAAATAGAAGTACAAAAGGGAAAAAATGGAAGCGAAATCTTGTAGCACGAGTTCGAATTCCGCTCCTGACGATACGGGGGTTCCACTCTATTCAGAGAATCTTGAAAAAATCACTTCACTTTAAACAAACCTGAAAAGAAAACATCATTAACAAAGTCTCACCTCTAGTGTGTCTCCCAACATATTCTTGTACGGGTCACAGCATAAAAAAATCCAACTGCCTACCATGAAAATAAAAAGGTTGAAGCAACTATAAATAGTTACACTCATAAAAACTTAGGGAAAATTTTAAAAAATCCCCCAAACTTTAACTTCAATGTCTCAAACACCCCTGAACTTCAACAAACTTCAATTAAACTCCCAAACTATTACTCCGTTAATCAATTTACCCTCCATCGTCCAATTCTGGTAAATGTCAAACGGAAATCGCTGAGTTGGACTATTTGCTCCGTTAAATTGCTGTTAAAATGGTGAGATGGCTCATGTTGGGACCCACCACCTTAACTTGATGGGAAAAAAAAATATAATGCCATGTCTCCTCCTCTCTCTCTCTCTCTCTCTCTCTCCCTTCAAACCCTCAACACCAGGAGTCACCTTGATATTTTTTTTTCCATTTATGCAATCACCTTGATTCCTTGGCAATATTTCTACCATTGCAGTTTGTACCAAACACCAGTAACATTTAATTGAAGAGAATCGACATTGATACCTACATGAGTAACCGGATTGTAATTGACTGGGTCCACTGCCGGATTCTTAAATGTACCAAATTCCAGAGCAACAAAAGGGCTAGTGGGTATGGAGTCTTCTGACCCATTATTGGTAATCAATCACAAAAACAAAATGGGTATTGAAATCTATTAGATTTTTCAGTGGTATTATCCCAAAAGTGAAGGCGGTCGATCTAAGTGGCTTTACCTCCTTTTTGCTGCAAATTGCCGTTGCATTCGTCGGAGGTGACTTGGATGCCTTGGGATGAGATATAGGCATCTGGGAATGTTGTCATGTTCACGTATTGATGTTGGGCGCCTATGTCTGTCAAGTAGTTTACCCAGATCTTGTTTAATTAAAAATTGGAGCTCTGTTTTGCCTTACATTTTTCAGGGGCGCCGGCGGTGGGTTTAGAGTCGGAGACGACAACGAAGATGTGGAGACGCGCGGCGGAGGAGGGTGGTGTTGGTAGGTTGCTGGGGATTAGAGGAGAAAGGGAGCGTAGATTTGGGAAAAAGGGTCTTTGATTTGGAGTGGGGAGGAGAATGGAGGTGGAGACGAGGGATTTGCAGCCCTGGCTGCCATTGTTGATGGGAAGAGAGAGAGAAATAGGGACTGTGTTTATAATGTAATTACACTATAAGTCCCTAAGTCTCTCCACAATATCAACTTTACACACCAAAATACCATTTAACGTCCGTTAACGTCCAACTCAGCGATTTCCGTTTGACATTTACCAGAATTGGACGGTGGGGGGTAAATTGATTAACGGAGTAATAGTTTGGGAGTTTAATTGAAGTTTGTTGAAGTTCAGGGGTGTTTGAGACATTGAGATCAAAGTTTGAGGGGTTTTTTGAAATTTTCCCAAAAACTAAATAAATCAATCTTCAAAACCCATCTCACAATGACACATTAACCTACCATGAAAGGTTTACGACCAGAATTGCTATATGGAGGGGCCAAAAAATTTTGTGAGTACCCATATACGTATAGGTACTAAGGAAATACATCCAATTTTGAGAAATTTTTTGTAATTAATTTACCCAAATACATATAGGTACTAAGGAAATACGTCAAATTTTGGGAGTGTGATGGCCTGGCCCCCACCGCACCCGTGGGACCGCCACCGGGTGAAACCAAATGTAGATTTTTTCCTGTGTAGGCGCTACTTTTAAGTTATTACCTATAGTATAGTAATTACGAAAAAAAATGTCCATATATAACTTTTCCAGGTGCATGTAATCACTATTAATGAATCCAAGCCAATCATGCTCCGTCTACGGTATGATGCGCTGGGTATAACTTAACTTGAGGTTGCCCTATTTGGAAATCGATTTATATTGATATCTTGACATAGATGGAAAATAATTTACTACCATTAAAAATTTAGTTATTTCTTTAGAATATATATATATATATATATATGGTAATTTTAGTAAGTGGACATTAATTAAGGCTATATCTCAGGTAGGTGCATATATAAATACCCCCTTAATTGTGAATAAAATTCTGTGCACGAAGCTCAATCAGAATATATTTGCAAAATAAAATGGCCTCCGTTAAATTTGCTTCCTTGCTTGTCATTGTTCTCCTTGTGCTATGCATGGGTATGTATTTCCTATTTCATAAGAATCTGTAATTCTATATACTTGTTTTCTTTTGTATTTCTCTAAATGATAAGAACACAGATTTTAATCAGTAGAAAGAGTCATGTATTTATTTCAGTAAACCGCGAGTTCATTTTTTTCACTTGGAATGCATACAGTAATTCAGTGAAGAACTCTTAATTAAATCAAGTCGATACATTCATGACGAGAATATATTATTTTATGATGACATTTTCATTCTTTTACGTTTTTGTTTTTGTTTTTGTTTTTGCAGGTCACAAGGAAGTTGAAGGCTCAAAGTGTTGTAGTGATCACCGTTCGGTCGGAGTTTGTGTACCTGGGCGGGATGATAATCCAGAAACAAATGGGAAATGCTGGGAATATTGCATAAGTGACTGTGAAAGAGGAGGCGAATGTAAAAAAGTTGGCAGTGGTCATGTTTGCCATTGCTATTGTTATTGAAGGCATTGTAGCCGCAACATTTTTTAATACATTTCAATAAATTGCAATTTGCAACCCTGTGGTGTTCGCTTACTAAAGTTCAAAATTTAATATGTCCTCACCGTCACTTAAGCTGGGTTTCCCATAAGATTTCAAATCCAATAAAATCACCCGAATGATTTTATGGGATTTTCTATTTTAGCATGTTGATTTTATGAGACTTCTCATAAAATCAACGTGCTAAAATGAGAAATCCCATAAAATCGTCCAGTTGATTTTATGGGAAAGGCAAACCCAGCCTTACACACCATAGCTAGACTAATGGAGCATATATGATTACTGAATTTACTAAAACTCTTATTGGAAAAAAAATAAAAATTCTGCTCCTTAATTTTTCTTGCTTTAAATACATTTTAAAGCAAGAATTATGGGATATGTTCTTAGCCATTCCTGTAATAAGTTAAATTCTTTACGGAGCATCCCTTCATTAGGGTTGTACGGTTGCAAAGTACACATCATCCAACATTCAAGAAACAGTGGGCCAACAAAATTTGGGAAGCCCATTCAACTTAACCACAGTTTAATTTGGTATTATTAATCAACAATAAAAGGTATACCGGCCGTGTTCGTTTGGGTTTTTCAAAACCGGTTTTGAGACCTTTTTTTTGTGACACCTTGTTCGGTTTCCTACAGGACCTGTGTCAAGGGAAAAAGGTGTTAAATGATGAAAGCTTTTGTCCTCGTTGGCAGCTTCCATTAAATCCTTAGGTACTAATGCCATATGCATGGATGGGGTACCGATGGCGTGTGGGACCCACTTTTGGATCTCACATGCATGATCCGAGCCGTTTAGTCATCTTAAAATAATTTTTCAAGTGGTATTGCAAAAAATCAACTCAATCCGATACGCGTAAGTGGTTGATCCGGAAATCCCTTGTTTCATTCAAAACGATTTTGAAATTTTCAATAAAACGGTGGGTTTTCGGATCAACCACTTACACACATCAAATTGAGCTGATTTTTCTCAAAAGCGCTTGAAAAATTATTTTAAGATGAATGAACGGCTCGGATTATTTGTATGGGACCCAAAAGCACTGTCGGTATCCCATTTGTGCGTGAATCCATTAGTACTTATAGAATGGTTGGAAAAATTACCACGGAAAAAAGTACAGAGTACGAATCGGAGGGGAGGGGGTTGGAGTTGTTTGGAGTAATTAATTAGGGAGGGCCCACCTACCAGTAGAAAACCTGGTTTAGAGAAATGTTTTGAAAACCCAAACGAACAGGGTGACAGTATACCCATCGAAATCGGCTTACGTAAGTGAAGGTATCGCGGATGACCGTGGCCTGTTCATCTTTTCCAGAAAAGAAATAGCCTAATTACCTTAGTTTGAATATACCGAAATTTTTTTTGCAAGAACAATCAACCAAACACACTCAATAACGATAAATGAATATCCCAATCCAAAAAAACATTAACTTCACATTAAGTTGTTCGAGTTTCTTTACATTCTCCTTCGAGATTCATCTTTCAGGGTAGGAACGTTGGACAAAATTCATAGACAGAGAAGGGGAGAGATTTTACGGTTGAACTTCATCTTCCTTGGTTCTAGGTAGGGAGCACTCGGAAGAGAGACAAAAGAGAACTACATGCCTCGAGTCACGGTTAATTTGGATGGTTCGTAAAAACATTTTCTAACGTATTAACTTTCTTCTATAGCGCAAGCCCAGCAAGTCTCCAGACTTGGGCAACCCCCTAGCTGTGGGGCAACCAAAAAAGAAAAAAAAAAAAGAGAAAAAACTCTGGTTCAATAAATATTAAAGTTTCTGTGCATGACGCATTGCAAAGGTTTGTCTCCGTGGCCAGTGGAGGCCGCTAATGTTCCCTGAGCTGCATTGTTCGACTCCCACGCGCTGTTTTTCAACTTCCCTCTTTCGGGCCTTTCTTTTCCTTTTGCCCATTTTAGGCCTTTCTTCCCCTTTTTCTCTATTATTGTTATTTATGACTTCTTTTTTTTTTTTGCTCTCGACCCACAATTTACAAAAAAACACACTAATCAATTACTTATTTTGTTAGAAATTTTGCATTTAGCAAACATAACAATAATGTAGAAGTGAGTTTTTCATACGTTGGATTAAGAAAAAAATTCCAATGATGGAAAATTTAAAAAATGAGCGAGCTAAAACGGTTTATTATTTTTCACACAAATCATAGTTAAAATACGAAGCCAACTTTTTTATTGTAGTACCATGTGACATGAGAGATGAGTTCTTGGATAAGTTAGTATGATGACAAAATTAAAGAGTTTGCATAAAAAAATCCAATAAGAAATTTTCTTTTGAATCGAATCGTGCTAATCATAAAACACTATAACGGGGTTACATTTTGATTGTAATTTTTTTTATGTTGTTCAAGCTAAAAGTACAATGTGACCTTGATTTTTTTTTCCTGACTTGTATGCATTTTTTATTTTTTTGACTAAATAGTAGGTCGGCAACCAAGATTTGAGTTGGGTTTGGGCAACCCAAATATCAGGGCCGGCCCTGACTATGCTGTGGACAATGGCCTCGAATGTGAGTTGGTCCAGGGCCTACTGCCAGGCCAAAAAGCCCAATCATTGAATGACATATGAACTACGTACTCCTATAAATTTCTAGGATCGTCCAAACCTCGACCTTCACAGTCTGAAACAAAATTTGTAGAGAAAATATTTTCTCTTATCATTATTGGCAAACAGCAAAATATCAAGCACACAGAAATTGCAAAGGTGATGATTGAGTTGTTCTGCTGCATGCATACCCAAAATTAAATCACTTAAGTTAAAATCAGTCCAAAAACTTGAGCATGTGATTCATGTAAATCAGACTTACTTTCAATAATATAGCCCATAAAACATCTGTTGGGTTTTTCCAAGTTAAATGAAATTGAAAAATAAAAATAAAATTATAAAAGCATGGTCCCACTTCCATTCTGCCACAGGCAGCGGTTGATATAACCCAGCGGGTCTCTGGTGCTCCGCCTTCACCTGCTGACAGGTCAAATACCTAGCTACGAAAGTGGCAGCTCTGGACGAATTAAAGGGAAGGTGAAAGGTTTTCAAATGTGTTTGTTCTTGTGACTGTTAGTCTCCTCTCCTGAGGAGACTAAGAAAAAGGGTGAAAGAAGAAGTTAATGTTTTGGGGACATTGGATGGGTTTGGCCGGCCATAATTTGAAAAAGGTGGTACTCCGACTACTCGGGCTTGGGCATTTATAGTTTGGCCATTCCATGTATTTATATTGTAGTGCATGTGTGTGCCGTGGTGTGTGGGCAAGAGAAAAGAGAGAGAGAGAGAGTACGGCAGACTTGTGAAGAAAGAAAAGAAGAAAATTGTAGTGTGTGGAGAGAATATTGGTGAGTGTGTGGGAGATAAAAATACATGTGAGCGTGGACTTAAGTTGGGTAGTTTTTTTTTTATGTCATTGTAACTCATCCAATAGAGTGAAATTGTTATCACTCCCGTGTACGTACCCGATTTTGGGGAACCACGTAAAATCGTTTGTGTGTTTGTGTTCTCATTTTTTAAAGTTCTTGTGTGTGGGTGGTTTGTTTGTTCGATCCTCTACAACATCGAGGTTAAATTCATTAGAAACATACGTAATTATTCAAAATTAACTTGGTGTTTTTAGTTTTTGTATCTCTTCAGATACATCAATCAAAAAGGCCTAAAAAACTACTAACAAACCAAATCAGTGGAACAGGCGCGAAAAAGGAAAGAAAACAAAATAAAGAGAAAACATATAAAAAGAAACGCAAATATTCTAAAAAATATTCCAAAAGGGATAAATCAAAGAAATCCTCTGAAAATCCAGGAAAATTCAATAGGAAGAAGAAATCCAAAGAAAAATCTGAAAAATCAGAGAAAACTGCAAAATGTTTTAAGTGTGGCAAATTCGGCCATTATGCTAATAAATGCCTCACTAAAAGAAAATCAATGAACTTCAAATTGATGAAGGTCTAAGACAACAATTATTCAAGCTTACGATTAATTCTAGTGAATCGGAATCAGAATCATCTTCTGATCAAGAGATTAATGATCTCTCTGAAATAAGCGACTCTGAATCCAGTGAGTCCGACAATCCTATAGATTGTAATTGCAATAATCTTGATGACTTGATCGAATGTTCAACTTCTGATAATTATTGGAAGGCAATTGTTGAAATGAATGGTTTGAGCATCAATGTTCTAACTGATCAACAAAAATCTCTCCTGGCTATAATAGATCAAATCATCGAAACTTGCATCTCTTCTATTAAAGAAGACGAAGTTGAGGAAAAACCCTCCATTCCAGTAATAAGTTATAGCCTAAAAGAGGTTATGAATAGATAGATTATCTACTGATAATAATTCTAAACCAATAACCATATCTGATTTAAGAAGTGAGATTAACACTTTAAAATCAGAAATCAGATTACTAAAACAATTTGAATCCAAAACTAATCAGGATCTTGCAAACCATAAACTTTAGGTTGAATAATCTTGATAATAGAAAATCGATAACCAAACTTGGTGAAGATTTTAGCTATTTAAATCTCAGCAATAACATTGTCCACCAAAAATGGCATGTTCAAATCACTCTGGTTATCCAGCAGGAATACACTATCAAGAATATTATAGCACTTGTTGATAGTGGAGCGGTTATGAATTGTATCCAAGAAGGAATCGTTCCCACTCAATATTTTGAAAAAACTACTCAGGATCTCACTAATGCTAGTGGATCAAAAATGATGATCAAATATAAACTCAACGAAGTTTATATCTGCAATCAAGGTATCTGCCTTAGTACAAGTTTTATTTGTATTAAAAATCTCCAACATCAAATAATTTGGGAACTCCCTTTCTTGCTATGATTATGCCTATTTCGGTTGATACCAAAGGCATATCAGCCAAGTTTGATGGTAATGATTTATTCTTTAAATTTGTTTCCCAACTAGTTTATAGGGAAATAAATGATATCATTTCTAGTAAGAATAATCAAATCAACTTTCTTCGAAAGGAAGTCAAAATTTTGAATATTGAAGAGAAATGCTTCAAAAATCTTCTTTAAAAGAGAAAATTTCTCAAATAGAGCAAAGCTTCAAGGATGAAGTTTGCAGCGATCTCCCTAATGCTTTTTGGGATCGAAAGAAACATATTCACTGTGTTCGGATGCAAGTTTTCTTGAAAACTTTTGAAAAAGCAAATTTTCAAAATTGAAATGAAAGAAGCATGGAGGGTGGCGCTGGGCCCAAGTGGGTAGAAGTCAAAATTTGAAAGTTTCACTTCGGTTCAAAGTTCACTAAAAACTTTTTCAACCAAGTAGTCAAGTGATCATAGTGGGCTCCACTACCCACTCACAAAACAAAGAAAAAAGAAAAGGTTAAAACAATTGTGCACGAGGGTTCTGTAATTCACCATGACGTAGCTTTGGAAAATTACTCACAAAGGCTCGTATGAAGGAGTACAAAAATGGGGCAAAGCTGTTTGTTGGCATCAACTTTTTCTTTCCATTTTTTTTTTAGGTTATTGATATTCACACCTCCAAATTGTTATTCGCATCCTATTTTTGTCTTTTAGTGAAATTTTTACATATGAAAATTTTCCTTGTAGACAAAAAAAATGGGTGTGAATAACAATTTGGGAGTGTGGAACTCACTTCCCTTCTTTTTATTCTGCTTTGTTCTCAATTTTGGTTTTTGGGAAACTAAAATCACATGTGCACATGTGGTTAACAAAATTCAGATACAGAAACTAAGAAAAATAAATCAAACATTTTTTATTATGCCGCAACATAGCGTGACAGACATCGCTCTGGAATCACGTTGCTTGACACTTCGCTCGGGGATCACGTTGCTCAGATTGCAAATATCCTTTAATACTTTTAGTTTATTTTTTAACAAACTTAATTTTCGAATGATTAGTGGTCTCTCTTCATTCTATTTTTTGTTAGTGTCAATTACATTTGAGACTTAAAAAATTGGTCATTAAAAAGAGGAAAAATGGAACAGAAACATAGTACACACATTTAAACGTCCACAACAAAATACCCAAATACTTGTTCGGTTCCAACACCGTCAATACGACAAATGTAGAACCTAGAAAGAAAAGAGCTTTTCATAATAAAAGTACTACTTATGCAAGATTATTCATCATGAGACTCCCACATAGCCAAAGCCATTTGATGCCGCCTTTCCCCCATCAACTGTATGTTTTGA
>JAXBDA010008708.1:0-14158 GCA_036023075.1 Gaultheria prostrata
ACTCCCTCCGTCCGGATTTGTTAGTCTATTTTGGAAATTCGTGCCACTTTTCAAATAATTATATTTTATAATTTATAATGTTTTATGTAATCTTAAAAACATTGTCTTATAGAACTAATCGACATCTATCAAACAAGGTCCATATTGGACATAATAATTACTTACCAATTTAAAATTATCACTAATATTTTATCCGGTAGCAATAGAACAATGGACAAACAAATCCGGATAGATGGAGTAGTATGTGGGCAACCAAGCTTGGGGTCGGGCTTGGGCAACCCAAATATTAGGGCCGGCTCTGTCTAGTGTGGATGGTGGGGGCCTTATAGAGAGCCTTTAATTCTAGGCCATCCAAAATGGAATTGGTAACGAATCAAGAAGATTAAAAAATGAATAAAACTCATGGCTCACAACATTTCCTTCAAATTAATCAGGCATCTCACATAGCTTAAGCTGTACTCAAGCTATATTTGTCTCCTGTCCCTAATTACTGATTAGCCCCTTCGTCAAAAACTTTTCAACCCTTAATTTGGGATAATTTTGGCATGTGAGTGGCACCCAATTTGCTGTTTCTTTTGTCATTTTTTTTAGAAAATGGCAATGAATTCTCTCAAAAATAGGAACCGGTATGGATGCTCTAAAGATTGCAATCTACATGTGATCCTCAAAAAACTCAAATTCGCGGGTGGAAAATGTCATTAGTTTCAGATCACATCATCACAGCATGTTCTCGAGAAATAAAAATTGTCACGCAAATAATAAGGCTCAGTGTCCGTCTCTCATCTACCTAATAAAAATGTTTTATCATGTCTCGTCTACTAAATTTATGAGTTATCACTGCATTATTTGCAACACACAATGTGAATCTACATTTATCTCCCATTTACTTAACTAGTTTAACGGCTTCGTGCGTTGCACGAGTGTGATGCCCGTGTGTATTTTGGTTTACAAATTCTAGGGACTCAAATGCGTAAGCAACAAACTCTAGAGACTCAAATCCATAAAGCAATAATCTCCAGGGACTCAAATGCGTAATTTAGCCATACATAGCCAAAAGACCAAAATGGCATAGTATTGTGGCAGAATTACAAGAAAACCAATGGGGCAATTTCCAATTGGAGGGCAAAATTGGCAAAAAGTGGCAATTGACCAAACACCAAATTGGATTGGCCTCTTTTTTATAAGCATCTGGGTTTGGATAACAATGTGTTACCGTGCTTCATCCGCCAAATTTGTCACCAATTTATCAGGAGCACTACGTGAACAACATCAAATGGTACTCCGCGTGTACCGAATAATTACCATGAGAACACGATCTGTAGCTCTCGATACGCGCATTTAAATTCAATCCACTCTGGTTTTGCCAAATTATTTAACATAGGAACATAAAGGCTAACACATTCTTATACTTTCCTATCCAAAATTATGGACTGTAGATCCAAAACAAGTGGAGTTGTGGCCGAGGTGCCTCATATTTTTTGGGGACTCGGTTTCGAGTCTTGTCAGTGGCAAGGGATTGTGAGGGTATACACTTATACCCACTTATACCTAGGTAGTGCCGTGGTGAGGGCCTGTGTCCTCATGGACAGTAGCTATGGCTAGAACCAGATATTCCACTGGCGGATCGGGAACCCTTATGGTCACGTCCAAAGGGAGTTGCTACGCCGGTTGCCCCCACAATTTGTCATCTAGTGCCAGAATGGCATTCTTGTCATTTCATCAAAATTATAGTCCAGATTTTTTCCCTCATGAATTGCATGTTAATGCTCCCCTGGCTTTCATGCCACCCACCACCATTGTTATAAAAGGCTATTTAACTTCCCACTTCTTGGCCGTGCCATTCTATACTTCAAAAAAATGTGCAGAGGTACAAAAGCAGAGCAAAACCACGGCGGATTCCGGTGGTTGGATATTCAAAAAGAGGCTGTTTCCGACAACAGTACGGTGGTTTGCGCCCTTTGCAGGTCACGGGCCTCATTATACTGCCAAGCGGACGATGCGTTTTTATGCAAGAAATGTGACAAATGGGTACATGGAGCCAATTTCTTAGCACAAAGGCACATTAGGTGCTTTCTTTGCTATTCATGTCAAGGTCTCACACACCGGTATCTCATCGGGACTTCAACTGAGATGATGCTTCCAGTAAATGCGAGTTGGGGCGAGAAAAGCCGGTGTGATTCAAATGTTGAAACAGAGTGCTCAACACCACCGAAAATGCCCTTTCTGTTTCTTTGAGTGCTTTTTCCGAATTCAAATTCAGGGTTGGAAGCTTAAAATTTTAAGGGGAAAAAAGAAGTGTTTTGGTATGTTGAATGTATTGGAAACAAGTTTTAGAAACAAAAGTCTTTTCTTTTTGGATTAATAATGAGCTATAACTTGTGCTGTAATATTAGAGAGTTTTTTCTAAACATATATTCCTCTATATTATCCCAAAATCATGGTGTTATTATAATCATATAGTTACCCAATCCCCTCCATATATTATAGCCTGTTCATATCTTTCTTTTTAGGACAATTGTGACTTGAGTCATCTACCGATAACTGACCAGTATGACGGTTTACATTAATGATCTTACTCGGCTAAGATCACGAGTTGAGATCCGTGATGGGCCCACCGAAACGATTCCACCACGCCATGGACCCTAGAGAAGCCTGCTCCAGATGGATCATAAGTTTACGTATATGGCTCTATTTCCTTTGTATTGGCATAAAATAAAATATCACATACTAAGAAAACATGTGGATGCATTGAAACTACATGGCACTATCAAAAAAGAATTTTGTAAACATAGTTGAGTACCATTCCAACATCATGGATGTTATCATTAATTGTTACTAATTGTTATGGCCATCATTAATACTGTAAGAAAAAGTGAAAAAGACATCATTCCTGGAAGTTGTAGTGCTAAGATAGCATCATTGTTTTCACTTTAGATGATAGCACTAGTTTTGTTGTTCCATAAAACGGACTTATTCTCAAAATTGAATTATTGTACTTCATGAGACATGTCATTCTCTCACAATACAATAACCCCAATTTCACTCAATTATTGCACTTAAGTCAGTTTGCGGAACACCAATGGAACAATTCAAGATAATAGATCAATTATCTCTGATACCAAACCGAAAAATGAAGGCCTCAAATTAATAACATGATAGCAGGGACAGACCTATGTGGCGTCCTATGGGCACGCCCCCCACTCGAGTTTTTAAAGATATAGTAATAACTTAAATATTCCAATCATACCTGGTAAATTTATGATAGTGGTTCAACAAAATTATTCTAAATTTCATTTTTGCGGATTTTTGTCAAATCTATTTTTTAAAGTGCTAAATCTTCACATCATCTTTTTGTGCTAAGACACTATAATATAAAGTTGCATATATAGTTGCCAATATGTTATTTCACGGACAAAAATGTATTATTTCACATCCATCTGTAGAGTAAACCAAATTCAATACAACCAACAAGACTCTCCACCCTAGCTATATGTTCCTAAACATTCCCTCAGAAAAAAGTATAATTGTAACGTCATGCTATACCGCAAAGCTATCTAATTCTGACACGTACTATTTATTTATTTGATAACGGGGTGTTCAGGCGACTTGCGTGCCCCTAGGCTAATCGAAGGCCCATAAAATGACGACCAGTACCTCCAGTGGCCCCAAGAGCATTTTTATCCACACCATTCTTTGGATTACACTAAGCTCAATTGAACACTAGTTTCTCATACCACTTGGGTCCTTGTAAGTTTACTGATCTATCAATAGGACACGGAAAGCATACTTTTTATAATTACATGCTTCATTTTTACAACATCCTACTCGATAAGATGTAAAGAAAAGTGCAGAAAACTTTATTATGCACAGGTAATTAAAGCATGAAGGAGTTCTTTAACTACCTTTCATGTCACAACAATGAAATCAGCTGAAGCTTATTGGTATATGACAAGAAACTAGTTGATGATATAAACACTTAATGAACCAAAATTGACTTGTTTTGGAGACAATGCCTCGAGGCAACGTTGGCGGAGGTTATGGCAGAAGCAAGACAACGATCAACTTTAAGAGACGAAAGGCAAAAGAGGACTTTGGAATTACGTTATCACCGTGAGGGCTTTCACAATCTGTAGACCGCTACTGAAAATCCTTCAAAATTCCAGGACTGGAGAAAAGAATAAGAAGTTGGTTAGTAAGTCAGAGAGGAAAATTAGTAGTATGAGAATTGACCGAAGTACTTCGCCTTTTAGGACCTACATCGCATTCCTAAACAGAATGATCGACCAGGCTGCCGAGAATTTGTTGCAGTTTTAGAACCTACATTATCATCACCCGGTTGGCTGCAAGGGCTACCAGCAATTGATCTGTAATTGTATAACTGAAATGTGGTTTATTTGAGAAAATTAGTGTAAGTTAATAATCTGCAGGTATGCATAATGGTGAAGATATGCAATAGACTGGGCCACGAGACTTACTTTGGTATTTGTAAGGTTGAAGTTATGTAAATGGGCGTGGGAGTGGGTGGAATGAAGATGAGTACCCTTTTGAAGGATGAAGGTCCAGATTGGGTTGAAGAATTGCTTTCTGAAATCAGGAAGGAGTGATTAGACCTGGAAGGGAATCAAGATCCTGAAATCATGCTTAAAAAAGAAACAAGATTCGCTGTGGTATGTATGAAAGAAAAGTACTCATTAATACCATTAATGATCTACAAAAATCACGAAAAGAATTCATGTAACAACTTTGAAAAGAATTTGATTTTTCTGCTGGTAGGATAGCTTTGAGTAACAACGTTCTGGGGAGGGGAAGACCCAAATTGACTTTAGATGCGGTAGTGCGCAAGGATTTGAGTCTACTAGGGCTAAGTGAGCAAGCAGCACTTGATAGAGCTCAGTGGAGAAAAAAGATTCATGTAGCCGACCCCAATTGATTTAGGACATAAGGCTCGGTTTGGTTTGGTTTGGTTTTTGCTTGTTTTGTGGATGCTTCCAGTTGTGTTTTTGAACCTTAGCTAGCTTGCTTTAGTCCGGTTTGTTTGGATTGCAGGAGTCCCTTGGATTCTATATTGGTTAGTTGTTTCTCAATGAGAAGTGATTGACCCAAAAAATGAAGTAGAAGTGAAAACCCAAGTGAGCATGTTGTTAGTATTATTGGCAATTTCTGGCTCCCGACAAATCTTTAGAGTCTGTATTTATTGATTTTCCATTTGGGTTTGGGAGGTGGTCTTTTAGTGTATTGAATCTAGATACTCAGCCTGATGGATCAAGAGGTGTCGAAAGTCCATGCCAAACAAAATGCTTGGAGCTAAAGCTGGAAAGGTATATGCATTTCATGTTGCATTTTGATCAAAGATATCTTATGTATCTATTGAGGTTTTGTGTCTAAAATTGTTGTTGGAAAAGTCTTGTGTTTCATCTAGTTTGATTGTTTTTCATTAAAAATCTTCATAAATCATAATCATGCATTGTTTCCTTCAAATCTATATGGCCGGATGATCCGGAACTATCTTTGATACGGAGATTGAGGGGTGTTGGACTCAAGGAGGCTATGGAATCAAGAAGGGGCTTAGGGAGCTAAATCAAGGTGCAGAGTTAGGTGTAACTAGGGGTAAGTTGGTAATTTTAATCTTGTATGCACTTGATTTAACCTTTTGATTTATAGTAATTTGGTAAGTTAGGCCATGATTTTACACTTAGGGTGCGTTTACCCTTAGTGCTTTCCATGTAAATCATTGTATTCGAGTTGTATGTTTCGATTTCCGGTCAAATGCTATAATTGTTGAATTGCTTGCTTAAACATGAAAAATGATGTTTCTCAAACGATAAAATCAAGATTTAATAAAATCTAACACTTGATTTTATCAAATGTGGAGGAGGTTTGATAAAATCTAAGATTTTTGCATTAAAAAATCTTAGATTTTATCAAACCTCCTCCTCATTTGATAAAATCAAGTGTTGATTTTATCAAATCTTAATTTTATCTCAATTCTATCGTTTGGGAAACAAAGTTGGCACTCTTAATTTTTAATTTGTAGTCCTAGTCATGGGAACAATTTGGGTGCCTAGTGGGTAGGGGTGACATGGTGCTGAATGCACATCTAGGGGTCCAAAAGTGTTTTGGGACGGTCCAGATTTCTTCCAACCCTTTCCCAACTTCCCTCTGATGCAGGACAAGACACTATTATTTTTTAAGGTATTATGACAACTTATCCTTTAAGGTTTATGACAACTTAAAGGGCAATGAATATTTTGAGGTATTATGAAATATACTTATCCTTTAAGGTATTATGACAACTTACCTAAATTCAAGGGCAATGAATATTTTGAGGATGTTTTATATTGGATTTTAGACATTGCAGATTTTTTTGAGTGTGTGAGAATGCCATCCGAAATAAGGTGAAAATATTTGCTGTTAAAACTTACAGGGCCAGCGCTACGATGGTGGTTACATATGCAAGATTTAAGAGAACAATTAGGAAAGCGTCATATTCACGCATGGTCAAGAATAAAAAAACTTATGATGGAGAGATTATTGCCATGGAATTATGAGCAACTTTTGGAAGATAAATATAGGCCGAAGCATCAAGTTGCCAAGAAAAATGCCGAAACCGTAGAAGGCATCGTATTCAAAGTTGATGGTAAAGAGAAAGTTGATGATAGCAGTACCGGCAAAGGGAACATTGTGATTGAAATTAATGATAAGAAAATCAATATGGAGGTGGGTGATAAGCAGAAAATTGATATTGATATTGGTGATAAAATTGTTGAGGACCAACACAATTTTTCAAAAGATGTGATCGAAGTTACCACCTTATGTGATGGCTATATGGTCAAACCAGCCTTTCTAAATGGGTCGATCATTGATGTGTCAACCAATGCTAAGCTGGTACAAAATTAAGAGAACCCGCAAAATCAAGTTGATGTTGTTGATTTTCTTGAAGTGCAGCGATATGATTGGATTCCCATTATTCATCCATCTGGATGTTATGAGTCAATTGAATCATGAAGAGAAGATATCATTGCAATTAATTTTTGGTGTTTAACTTTATTGGAAGGAAATCAAGCGATTGAAGTATTCCAAGTATCTATTTATTTGACATGGAAGATGGCAGATTCGTAACGAGAACTCAATGTCGAATTCTTTTGAAAAAAAGGAGACTGATACAGGACAAGATAGTAAGGGTTTTAATTTATGGAAACGTTATTTTAGTACTAGATTGATTTAGAATATTTTAATTTTCTACCACTTGTTTTGACATGTTTTTATTAGGTATTAATTTTAATTTAAATAAGTAGGTTAAGTAAAATCTTTTATTTTTACTTAATCTTTTTAGTTTCCTTTTATTGTTTTCCTTGGTTAGCAAGATTATATTATTTCCTAGTTGAGATAGGGTTTAGCTTATAAATAACGGTGTAAGCCTATGGCATTATTCAACTTTTAATCAATACAGCTTTTAGTTTCATCTCTTTCTCTTGTGGATTCGAGACCTATCTTCATTTGGAATAGTACGCTAACTATTCTCTCGTGAATTCCCCTACGTCATCTCCTATTTCTCTCTTTAGGCTTTGGGCTATCCAAAATACTTTTGCAAGGCCGAGATGCGCCGCACCACGTCAACCCTACCCGCTAGACATCCAAATTCTTCTCCCTATTCATCCCCTCTAGGACTTGTAGTTCTATTGCTTGTTTCACATGCAACTTCATGTAGAGAGCATTTGACAGTTCAGTACTTGCCTAGTTCTGTATTTAGTTTTTTGTTATATAAATTTAACATCATTATAGAGATAGAAAGAACCATTTGACATGGCTGACTGCTTGCATATCTCCATAGCCTTGCTAGCAATACTGCAATTCTTGGAAAATGGTAAGTACAAATGGACAGCTTAATAGGAGTACCTTTTTGCTTTTGGCCCTAATATGCACGGGAAGGGAACCGGTGATCTGGCTCAGAATTTCCATGTTTAACAGGATCATAGTCATATGCTTCACCAGCCTTCA
The DNA here is from genome assembly GCA_036023075.1 of Gaultheria prostrata. Classification (NCBI taxonomy): domain Eukaryota; kingdom Viridiplantae; phylum Streptophyta; class Magnoliopsida; order Ericales; family Ericaceae; genus Gaultheria; species Gaultheria prostrata. The sequence goes on from JAXBDA010008708.1 coordinate 7,999, forward strand.
CAAATCTCCCTTTCACACGCTTCCTAGTGTCGGCTCTTGCTTTACGAGATGCATATCTTATTTGCTTACCAAACCTGCAGACCCCAAACATGTAAAATCTGTTCGGGAAGCAACAGAGACATGATGAAAATGAACCATAAATGGCGGTAAATGAAAACATGGCTTGAACAGTTTTTGAACTTTCTGCTAAATATCAGATAAGATGGTAAGACAAATTTAATTTTACTTAAAGAAGGAAAGAATCTTTTCAACATTCAGCTGCAAGGAAAGTACAGAAACTACCTTCGCGATGCTCTACGTTGGCATGAATTTAGAACATTTTATTTTCTTGGGTTTTGAAAACCAGAGAAAAGAAACTTGGACTGTGGCAGAAAAACTCATCCTACATGTAGAAAGTTGAACCACATACATTCGTGTTTTCTTCTTTTCATTATATCTCATCTTAGCTTTATCCCTCGCCTCTGGGGAACCGACTTCCAAGTTCAAATCCCATGGTGATTCACCTGCTAGAAACATTGGAGATAAACCACAATCCTGGTAATCAGAGACACTACTTTCACCAGTGATGTTGGAAAGTGGAAGTGAATGAACTGGGCCAGTCGGAAAACCCAGGTTTATACTTCTGTTGCAGCTGGGATTTATGAGCATGCCATTGGTACTGACGCTTATTGCCTGCACCAAATTAGGTGATGCTGCGACATGTGAGGATTGGAAAGCCATGCACTCTTGTTGTCCTGAGGATGATGTCTACGAGAAATTCACAAGGTTAACGGTCAAGGTCAAAAGAATATGCACAATTCCAGTGCTACATAGTGTTTGATCTGCAGTGACTTTCATACTAGTGATGCACCATTTCTTGTATTACTGCAAATGAGTAATGTTAACGACAGCTACAATATGACATTTTCTACTAAAAGAATTCTACCTACCGTGGTTTTTGAACTATTATAGAAATAAGAAATGGATGTTTTGTTGTCATGATCGGTAGAGCACCTTAATTACTATGGTTGTGAGATCCCTAAGGTGTATTCTCGTTTTTAGTCATAAAAGAAGCTCCCTACCAAATGTGACAGACAAATAGGTAGACACCAAATCTTTAGGTGAATGTTTTCCGGTATATGAATCATATTTTTGATAGTCTGAAAGGACTTCTCGATAAGTATTTATAAACCACTTAAAATGAATAATAGAGGAAAGAAAGAACGGCTGTCAAATAAAGATGTTGCAGAAAGAAACAAAAATGCAAGAACAAATTATAAGCTAAATGGATCCGAAAAAAGAACCTCTAGAGCATTTTCGATATGACCATTAGATTCAGTTATGGAGGCATTTTTCTCCAACAGTGGGCAGTCTGTTGCTCCGTTGTCAAAATTGTAGGCGGTATGGCTTCGCGAAGAATCAAATATCTCATCGCAGCTCCCAAAGTTCAATGCAACATCATCCATGTTAAGACCTTCACAGAGATCTTCACCTTCATGAAGTTCAAGATTCTTGTAACTGGAAGGACCCTGGCCCATACCAAGGCAGAGCTCATTTTAGAAATTCTATATAATCTCACAAATTCACAGTTAATTGTCCATTAGAAAGGCCTTAAATGCAATTTTTTCAATTTCCATTTCTTAATGGTTCTTGCGTGACAAATAAAACTGAGAAAGTGTTTGACAAATGCACCTAAACCTAACCTGAATCCAATGACCCCTCTTGGATTTCGATATCAAGATCTCCATTTCAATGGTTAAGGATGTAGAAAATCGTGAAAAATCAACAGTATATAACTGCAAGGATGATGTAATTTCTAAAATAATCTCAACGGTTTTTTGAATTTAAAGTAAAGATTGATGGTCATTAATCGGAGATCTCCATTCCATCCGTGTAATGGCACGAGTCAGACCCTCAATATTTAAGAAAAATCACCTTAGGCAGGTTTGATCCTTCTGGGAAGAGACCTGTTTGATCTTTACTGTACTGTGGTAAGAAATTGAGGTTGGGTGGGATCAAAGAAGAAGGACCGATCCAAGGTTCAAATTTGGCACACCGATTTTGTAACTCATTCAACTTGCTTGCCACCAAACCAACCGAACCCTCGTTACCCGTTGGATCCAAACAATGAGTTAGACAATTCTCATTTACAGGCAATGCACTACTCATCGGACCCCAACCACCACATAAACTACCACCACCAGAAGACGAAGAAGAAGGCGGCACATCAAGAACAGAAGCCCAAATCCTTGAGAATTCAGCTAGAGAAGGGCATCCCGAATAACAACTCAACGTCTGGCGCGAATGTCCCAAACCAGAACACCCATTTCCGTTGCTCCAGTCACAACTCTGACACAGAGAGGTTTTCTCATCCACGCAGCGAACCATTGCAGGCTGTGAATTGCACTTGTCGCATATGAGCGAACGGGAGTGTCTACGTGCCAAGTAATTGGCAGAGTGAACGCAATTGTCGCAGCGTAAGCAAAGCCTGGCTGAATCTGGTTTGCAGTAAACAACTGCCCTTACCACCCCACAAAACTGACATAAAGGCTCCATACAAATCTATTCTAATCTATTCTGATCTTAATCAAAGTTTATTCTCCCCTAACTAACATAACTAACTAGTGGCTGGAATTCGGGTTTATTTGTTCCAATCCTAAACAACTAGTCTAGCCTAATAATCAAAGAAACCAATATCAAACTTGACACAATGGCCAAAAGATTTTTAACAAAAACTTAGCAATTTTCTACGAAGAAAAGACCGAATTCCCGCCAAAGAATTATTAGGAAAAAAAGAAAAGGCAGAGAGAAATTATCCCACATCCAGAAACCAAAAATCCATTGATGCAAAACAATACAGAGTTGATTGACAGAACTGGAATTTTTTTTTAAGAACTAATCCTAGTGCAGGAGAGAAAAACTTAAAGAGATGTATTCCTGTTGTGGTTGAGACATTGGTGGGGAGTTTCAGTAGTGGGTGGGGCAGAAGCTATATATTGAGGCAATGGGTTTTCGCCATGTGGCGACTTGTAGATGCAGATATGCATACACTTTAAGTGAGAACATTTTCAGTGCTACTCAGCATGGATGAACACTCACTTCTCGTCGTACATTTCCGTGAGGTTCATACACTGTGTAACTAAATACGTACAAATTTTTTGTTGAAAACGATCGTCGAAACATGGTCTAGAAGCACTGAATAGTTTTTATGCAATTGATGATGTGGAAAAACAGTGGAAGTTAGTTTTTGAACGTTTCCTTCTCTCTTTTTCTTTGCCTACAAACTATCATCTCTTCATTAAATGGCATGTGCCTCTATTTATGCGGGTAAGTTACAGAGTTTTCCTCATTCTTGTAGTGTCGTACGTGGATTTGCCTCCTTTTCTTTTTTCTTTGACGTTATCTATTTAAGAAATGGTTAAAAAAAAAAAAAAAGCTATGGGAAAGATTTTTAATATCACAGGTTGGATATTTCCTAGCCTCAAGGACAGATTGAAGGGGAATGTACCTAAAGCAATTGAAACTATATAAGTGTTGGGATTTTTTGCACATGAGATAATGTATTTGAAAAAGGAAAAAATGGAGTATTGAATGGCATTAATCTGCCTTGGAAAAAGATTGATTTGGTGGAGAGATTAAATGGGTTTTGATGGTGTGTAACGTCGACATAGGGTCAATAGTGGTATCTGGTATGTCATATTTCATACAGTCCCTTACGACTTAGGTAATATCCATAGCCCATGGGATTCAACATTGATAGGGCTTGGAACCCATTGATATAGTTTAATGTTACATGCATGGTAAGGTCGATGAGTTTTGCTTTTCGGGCATTATGTCTATCCATGTGTTCCAGTCAAGGTTTTAAATCTCGGTATCGGTCGCGATATCGGTGTATCGGTATCGGGACATATCGGCGATACGTCGCACAAATCGGCTGTCTCGGCCGTGAATTTTTTAAAATCATTAGCAATATGTAGAAAACTTGATTTTACACTTTTTTTTTCTCTCATTAGCTTAATTAGTAATATTTTAACCAATCTTAGCACATATAATTGAACCAAACCACCACGATAAGGATATAATACGAAAATAAGCACACCATAGAGTTCTTACAACACGCAATTACGAGCCATAACAAGATTCAAGTTCAATAGCTTAGCTCCTAGTCTTTGTCATACATAATTTGCTACTACAAGTCAATACCAAAATGAATTGCGCAGAGGTACCGGAGGATCAGCATGTTCTTGATTGTTATGACGATTACCATGACTATGTTGCCCAATACCTTCAAAGAGATATCCATAGTAGTTGTTGGTGAAATTACAATGATCAAACATGTTGATGGTGCCACTGCTATTTGATTCTTGTTGAAAATAATCATTATTTCCCGGTAGGCCAAACATATATATATATATATATATATATATATATAGGAAGGCGATCTAATGAGAGATCCCTCAACGAGCTAAGTTGCGGACCTCCACTTTTCGGATCAAATTTCGACGATCCGAACCGTTAGATGTGTTTAAAAGGTGTTTTCAAGAGTCCTCGCGAGAAATGAGCAAAAAAAATTACCGGGAAGGGCTTGATCAGAGCAGTTTTTCATAAAATCGTATTTATAGCGTTTTTATGAAAAACTGCTCCGATCAAGCCCTTCCGGGTATTTGTTTTGCCAAATTCTCGCGAGGACCCTTAAAAACACATTTTAAACACATCTAACGGTTCGGATTGTCAAAATTTGGTCTGAAAAGTGGAGGTCCGCAACTTAAGCTCATTGAGGGATCCCTCATTAGATTGGAACTCTATATGTAAAATAAATATAATACTAATCTGGGTACCACGAGGAATCGGGAAAAAAAAGAAGACTATATATGGAATTAGTCTTATTTATTTCGTATATTATATAACTTAAATATTTTATTTATCCAATATATCATTTACATATACCCAAATTTGATGGTGCCACTACTATTTGATTCTTGTGGAAAATCCGGTAGGCCAAGTATATATATATATGTAAGGAATTTTTCATTCAAAATTGAATTTCAACGATCCGAGCCGATCCGAACCGTTAGATGTGTTTACACACGTTTTTAAGGTCCAACGCGAGGATTCGTAAAAAAAAATACCCGGAAGGGGCTTAATCCGATCAGTTTTTGAAAAAATGCTATATATAACGTTTTTATCGAAAAAAGCTCGGATCAAGCCCTTCCGGGTATTTTGCTTTTACGAATCCTCGCGTTAGACCTTAAAAACGCATTCTAAACACATCTAACAGTTCGGATTGTCGAAATTCAATCTCGAACGAAAAATCCCTTACATAAGCTATGTAAGGGAGCCCTTATAAGATTCTCTTCCATATATATATATATATAGTCCCCTTCCTATGAGGGATCCCACATGTTAACAAAGTGTGGGAGTCACCCAATTCTCCCATTTCTAGATCAAATTTCGGCAATCCGAACCGTCCAATGCGTTTAAAACGTGTTTTTAAGGGCCAACGCGAAGATTCGGCAAAAAAAAATACTCGGAAAGGCTTGATCCGAGCAATTTTTCATACAAACCGTAGATATACATTTTACGAAAAACCGCTCGGATGAAGCCCTTCCGGGTATTTTTTTTTTACGAATCCTCGCGTGGACCCTTAAAAACACGTTTTAAACACATTGAACGGATCGGATTGTCGAAATTTTATCCGGAAATGGGAGTCCCACACTTGAAAAAGTGTGGGATCCCACATAGGAAGGTGAGTGTATATATATATACAGTGAGCTTCCCATCCAAACCACTAAAATCCGGACCACGGCTTTTTCCTCATAGTTCCGGACCAAATCTCGACGATCCGAACTGTTAGATGTGTTTAAAACGTGTTAAACCTCTAGCTCGATGGGGACGTTCTAATAAAGACGCTAAGGTTGGGAAAGTCACTCATAATAGGCCTGAAGGGTGATGGTAGGTGGAGTAAACTCTGGGGAACCTAACCTCCACTTGACCAGGGTGGACATGAAGCAAGTGAATGCACCTTGCTCTCTCTTTGTTCAAGCAAGCGACTTTGTACCTTCATTAATGATACATCGATGGATGATGAGATTTTTTATCATGACAGGGATTTGAAATGCAACCGATGAAGGGAGCCCTGGCTCGGCGTTATCCAAGTTGAAGATCATTAAGCATGAATCCA
>JAXBDA010008709.1:0-14154 GCA_036023075.1 Gaultheria prostrata
TGAATCCTCTATCACTCTTCGCCCGTGGACGTACCTTTAGAGCTTCGTGCTTTGGGGGGAACCACGTAAATCTTTGTGTCTTTGATTTTCGCTTGTTGGTTTGTTTTCTCTTACTTCGTGGCCTGTCTCAACAATGAGTTACTGTAGACTTGGCATCTCTTTCTCTCTCTCTCTGAACCTGAGTTCCCAGCAATCTCTCCAACTACCTTCTGTCATTGCAGTCTGCCACTGCCTAACTGGTCGTTGGGCGGAAAGATCCGCATCGAGGGTGAAGTTTCCGTTACAATCGGCGGCCTTGTTCGTCCTTTCCCACTGTGAGTGATTTTTTAGCAACTATGATTTGGGAACAATCAATGTCTTTGATTAAGTTTATGGATCAATTTATTATTCGAATGAGTAAGGCTCGGGATTGATTTGTTGTTCGAAGGAGTAAAATGCTGAATCAATTTGTTGCTCTGAATCGATTTGAAGTAATGCTTTGAATCATTTGATCCTAATTTGTTGCTTGAAGGAGTAAAGCTCTAAATTGAATTTGTTGCTTGAAGGAGTAAAGCTCTGAATTGACTTGATTACGAGTTGTAGATCGATTTGTTGCTTTCAATAGTTTATGTATCGATTTGTTATTTTTTGCTTGAAAAATGAGGTGGGATGTTGAGTAGCCATTTTGGCTAAAGCAAATGGGGGAGTTGATGTGTTTTGTGGCTAGCCAAAATAGAATTTTGTACTTTGCACAAGTATTTTGGCTAGGGACTGCTGGAGATGCTCTTAGACCCGAAACACCAAAATCCAGGCATGACTTGTATTATTGCACATAAGTCACAATAGTACTAACAAGGAAGAGCAGCTTCATACAAGTTTACCTTAAATTCATTTATGTATTGTTCATGACCTAAAGTAAAATACAGATATTCTACTATCAGCCCTCATGAATGCTACATCGTTTAAACGGTATCATAAATTTTTTTACCAAAATCCTTTGGACGCGGTTCTGTGGAAAAAGGACAGTTTCTTCCCTCGTGCATAATCACTTTCACGAGTCATACACTGTCATCTTCTGCAATATAATCTAATATCACTGTATTGGTGCCAACGATCCCTAGAAGAGTGTCACCTCTGAACCAGCAACCTCTCCCAACCGAAGGTCTGATCTTCTCTGAGGATGAAAATCGGAAGACCATTTTTATCGCAGCTTAAGTCATGAAAACAAAAAGCTTTCAAGTCCACTTGCAGCCGAACATGTAATGGTATCACGAAGAATGTACCATATTAGCACCTATTCTTCCCGCTCACAAATACAACCCGGAAGGGGATTTGCATAGAAACTCTCTTCTAGCTTTGGGAATTCACCAACTTCTCTTAAATATGGAGCTCCATTTCTGTCTTTGTGAAGCTTCATCACTTTGGAACTAAATTTTTTCCAAGTGATTTTTCCCTCGTCCAGTTCGTCAACAAGTTTAACAAAATTCATCCTGCATGAACAGAATAATAAGTTCATGACGCTTACAATGAGGATTGGAAAATCTACACCAGGAGGCAAAAACATAAAGCTACGGTGGGTATTCTCCACAAAAAAAAAAACATAAAAAAACAAAAGGCGGGTGAGTAAACCATTAACTGAAAATAACCAACTCAAACAGGTTAATGGTAGTGTCTTCTCCCCCCTTTACGAGTGAGTCATCTTCCAAACGGGCAAAAGCGAAGGCCAAAACCATGTACACGGGCTAAACATATGCGATGGACATACTCCCACTATATTTAAACCACAAATCTACTGGGATGTTTAAATCCCACAAGAACTGCACAAAAATATCTACAAGAAAAGTGAAATGAAAATCATCATGAAGCCAAAAGAAAAGGGTATCATGCAGCCAAATAATAATCGGAGGATGATTAGCAAATACCTGTCCGGACTAATAGTTGTCTTGAAGTCCTCAAAGCGCCTATGACCTTGAACTGCCTTTGCCATATTCCCATCATAGGTGTAAACAAAAACATCACTCTCAAGGGCAACAGCATAGTCCAGACCCGCTAGCATGTTCTGGTGATTCCGGAATGGTTCCAGTTCGTCTTCTTTAGAAAGAGTAGAATGGGTGAATATATTTGGGAAGTCATCCGTGAGATATTGCATACTTCCATTCCCATAAGCTTCACCGGCCACTAAAAAAATCCTAGTGTTCGATGTGAACCCAAGCCCTTTGAGCAAAAGGGAAGTCTCCCTAGGGGTCAATGGACAACCACCTTGCTTTCTTCTCTCTGACCCATCAATCTCTTTTTCCTTCCAATGGCTGACCTCATATCGCATCCTTCGCAGCTCGTCATCTTCTTCTGCAGTCAAATTATGGCTGCAGCCTGTAAATGAAAGCATATCCTTCTCGTACCTACAGTAGGAGTAAGGAATCAAAACAGATAAGGGAAAAATACTTCCTATAATCAAACCAGCTCTGTTGTTGCATACATGCATATACAAGATCGTGCGTCTGTAGTAGTGTTAAATTTACAAGCGATGCCAATACAAGCAGTAGCATACACAATGAAAACGCTTACAAAAAGTATAAATTGGAAGGGTGATTATCCCATTTCAAAGACACCAACTTTTTATCGATAGAATTCTTGTGCATGTTTTAGGATTGCGTTTAATGTGGACAGTAGGCCTTTCGAGATTACTGAGTTACCTATTTGTGCTAAAAAAGAATTTTTTCTCTGTTGTTTGTTTTGAGCAGTTTCTACATATATGCCCACAGATAGGCGGCCTATAGGCTTCAGCTTTTGTGCAGGGTGTGCCTCCCTTAAAAAGTAATTTTAGGTAATTAAGGAACTCATAAAAAATCCAGCAGTAAGAAAATATCTGAATTTCAGCAACACTAGCAGTGACGACAACAGAGACTGCTACTATCTAGCTATTTTCCTGAAGAAAAAGGCAAAAGTTGCCGCGGTTGGTTGCATTTGGTGTGAGATGATAAAAATATGTAATAGTAGATGGAAATAACAATTTCCAAGAGATGATCATATAATGCCGATTAAGAAAAAAAAGAAAAAGAAAAAAAGAGATGCTCATATAATCCGAACACCAGCCCGTACAGGTTCTCAATGTCTTCAGAAACCTTGGAAGTCACACATCAATCCTAAATTTGTGAGCCCTACAAGGGATCCAAGTAGTTGCATGCCTGATGCCTCGTTCATCAAGTATGAAGTGGCAATATGGCACATTACAAGGTCGACACAATATCATGCAAATCATTTCAAATTATCAAGTTCGGGCGGAGAAATGATATCAAATTGAAAAAAACTCTTATCATCGAGCTGTTCATAGATTCAAATTGGTTATTTAAAAGTGCAATATGATCTTTCAAGTCACATTAACGAAGTGACATCAACAGCTGGCACTGATGGCAATCAAAAGAAAAAGAAAGTCCTCTGATAACCAATGCCTCAACCTAGGGGCCAAAAAACATTTTAGTCTCAACAAGAAATATAAATATCTGACCTCAGATGGAGAGCAAGATAGGGACTTCTGTTTTCTTGCATTCTTGAAACCAAGATCTTTCCAAGTTCTTCTATTGGGGCTGAATACTTCAAGGCCATGTAATTTGCACGGCACCTTAGTTTTTGAATGGTACTTGGGATACCATTGTTGGCAAGGCGGGAATCCGTGTGAGTAAAATACAATACTTTGTGTTGCTGCAAAAGTGGGAGGACATCTGATTTGTAATAACTGACCTGAAAAAGGAAAACAAGTATCAGTTACTCCGAGTCATGTGCATGCATCCCATGTATAGTTTGAGTGAGAAGAGACATTGATTGCATCGCCCAAGCTTTCGATTATACACACGAATGAACATCACTCATATAACAATTGGTATATGACAACCATGTACTCAGGTGAAGCCGCCAATACTGTTGAGATGATAACAGAGAGAATAGGAAGTGTGTATTAACCTTAGACCAAGATATTGGTGTCTTTGTGAAAGGCTCCATTCCGTCATAGCCAGGAGGTAACGTCTCAACAATATGGATGTCATCCTTGAGCATCTCAATGAAGTATTGCCAATCAAACAGATCTTTAAAGCCACTGCAACAAGAGAATGAGTTCCAGATTCATTCAAAACCCCAAATGCATGCCGTCAATAGCATTCACGCAACTTAAAAGAAAAAAAATAGCTAGAAAGCATCCCAACTGTTCAGTTGTATGACAAACACCCTAGATAAAAAGTATATTAGGAGAGAAACAACTGCGTATATCTAAGGCTGGACAGTCTAGCTTGAATTTGTTTTTTGTCCAAACAAAAACATGTGGCAAATAAGTATCATTGCATTGTAGCTAAAAGCAACTAACACAACAGTTATAAGGAGGGAGGAGGCAAGCAACTAATTTCAGATGCGGCCATCAGATCAAAAAGGCAAAAAAGAGCTACAATTGTCTATAGTCTATACCACAAGAAGAAAAAAGCAGAATGAACAAACGACCTTTCATCTGCCCAGTAGGAAGAGTGATCAAGTGATGGAAGAACAAGTGTTGCTTTCAATATCTTAGCGACAGCAACCATATCACAGATCTGCACTCTAAAATTATCTCTTTGTCAGCTAAGGTCGGAAGTAATGTTTAAATTCAAGCCAATTAAAATCCTCAAAAGAACATGACAACCAGACCCCAAATCTCATCTGATTCAAGCCACCATTAGCATTGACGAGAAGAAACCCATTTGTATTTGCTTCGAGCTCTGCTGATAGTAATAAAAAATAAATCAAAAACAAATACTAACTAAAAAATATGAATAAACTTTATGAATTGGATAATTTCATACTTTTGTGACTTTTTGGGCAGTCAATGCACTGAGTAAAATTCTCACTGTTGGGTTTTGACCATATACCTGAATACTAAAAAAATTCATTCCATAAATAAAGAGGTAAATGCATTCTTCATAAGAACCTGAATGAGTGCATGAATTTGCAAAGCAAATTTGAGACTTACATCAGTCAAGTTGTTCTGGTTACCAACAACACCTGATGCTACCATCATTAGAGTTCGGTCCACATCACTCTCTTCGACCCCAACATTGGTTTGTTTCTCCCTATGTCCATAGCCATGAGCACTTTGATCCATCAGATCTTTATGGATCGAAAAGTCGATTACATCCTAATTAGAAGGAAAAAGTTTGTAATTTACGAAATCTAGAAAGTAGAATCCAATAAATACCAAGCGGTATACACTAATACACCCTCACGAAAAAAAAAGCAGTCGCAAGAGAGGACTACGGGACCAGATTCAGCTGCACTTAAAAAAAAAAAATGCAAATAAAACCACAATAAGAAATCCAATTTTGCTCTAGCCTCTCTACCTATCAAATAAAATTTAGCAAATTGCAAAATAATAACATTATTAGTCTAAAGCTCCAATTTGTGTTTTACTGGACAGGTCTATCATAGATGGGGATGCAGTAGTTTGGAGGAGTGATACGGTCGTTGGTATCGGTAGCACTGACAGAAGGCTAAACTAAAATTGACTCTAGAGTCGGTCCAGTTTGCTAAATATTATTAGCAGAATCTATGGGAAAATTTGATACATAATGCTGACCCCAATAGGTTGGGACATAAGGATTTGTTTGGTGTGGTTTGGTTTGGTTTGGTTTGCAACAGGGCTCCAACATCTCAACTCTTTTGTTTGAAAGGAAATTAATCAGTAAAACTGAGCCATGATACTATGACAGTAACATATACACAAAGCAAACTACTACTGTAATTTTAGTGTTATAAAAAAAAAAATGTTGTAGCAAACCAGGAGGTGGAACTGGGCTGCAAGTGGGAGCCATCAGTGAATAGTCTTGTATGCATTTTCTAAGTGTTGGTTAAGAGCCGTTGGCATAGAAGTCACTCCAAAAGAACTTATGGCAGTTGGTGGCTTGTAGACATTTGTGGCTTTCACTCTTATATTAACTTGGTTTTCTTGGCCAAAGAGAAACCATATTTCCCTTCCTAAATATAGAGACAGTATGGTCAATGGGCTTTTGGCCTTAAGTATTGTTTGAGCTTAGTTTTCTTTTAGCAATTTCGGGTCTCCTAGAGATGAATGGTGATTCAACTAACCGGTGGTTTTCTTTGGCAGTGTAATCAACATATCCTATGGCCTAGATTTAAGGTACCGGGTAGTGTGCAATACATTCCTCGCTAAATCTCTTTGCAAAGAGTATTCTTTGATTCTCTCATATTTGTACTCTTTTGATATCTAGGTTTATTGATTCAATTATTATCACATCTTGTACCATTAAACAAACAATATTGTCTGAAAGTCATGGAACAGATAAAGGGGGCATATGGAATTGATTTTGGTGGTGCTTGGCGCGTTACCGAGATGGGCTGGGAACAAGGCTACAAATGATTTAATGTTTCAGAATGATTCACTTTGATTTCTTATCATCGATTATTGAGCAACGTTTATTGTCTTCGTATTGCATAAATGGCTGAATTTGTTTTCTATGTGAAAAGCAAGTGGCAGCTAGAATCGGAATATCAGAAGGATTAGTTTTGAGAGGCTATTTGCAGAAGTTATTTTAGTCAGATTTTAAAGCCATTGTAATTTCCGGTGGTTTGTTGTATACTTTTGAAGATATTAGAAGGATTATGATTTTGAGGTGTTTAAAAAGTCGGGTCGTCACCACTACTGTAATACACAATAGTACCAAAGTCTCCTCTACATCGCCCATACCAAGGTCCCTAGCTGCAAAGGACTCGGTCTTTAAGGCAGGCAAAATTTTGGAATGTGAACTTCTTTCCATACAGCATTTCGGACCCATGCATTCATGGGATATCCAGCATCCTCAATAGGCCTAACGTCAATTCGCTGAAAGAGAGATCTTCTAGTAAAGCACAAAGTCAAATCAAAACAAGTCTACCAATTTCTCTTCATTTTTCTTTGAACTGCTAAAACAATTAGCTTTTTCGACAAGCAATTAGCACCCAACCCATTGCGATAAGTGAAAGAAATAATGAGGATGATCCAACAACCAACCAATCTGCACAAAGAAGTACGCTAACAAATTTCTAGTGCAACCTTTTTCTCAGAATTGGTAGGGAACATTTGAAAACATAAAACCTTCGTTCAGAAACCATCATTTGATTAATTACTTATCTTTAATAAATCCTTTCGATTGGGAAACCAATCCCCACGTGTTATCGAAGTTCACTTCAACTCAGTTACAGCTTAAACTTCAACTTAAATCCAAAATGCAGCTATTCTTAATTTCCTAAATCCAAAAATACCACCTCTATCCCTCTCATATTGAGGCAAGCATTAAATAGCTGAAAAACAAAACAATTTCATAAACTAAGCATAAGCATATAGGAATCAAGTTTAGACTGACAGCACACAATTTAGCTTCACTTAGGAAGTGGACTAACCTGATCAGACCCAACTCTGTCAATAGCAGATCCAAACCACCCATTAGCACAAATCTTCAAAGCACCCAGAAAGAGACACAACCCACAAAACACACAGAACATCCACTGCCCCAACTTCTTCCTCTCTCTAAACCCAAATCCCAAACCACCACCACCAGATCCAAATCCAATAGGCTTCTTCCCATGGCCTCTCTGGTGGATCGCATGGTGATGAAGATTGCTCTGCTTCTTTTCAATCGCTGAGTCAAACCCATCAGCAGAAACCGAGTTACTGCCGAGTTCAGATCTGGGTGAGTTGAGGTGAAGATCAATCTCATGGCTGTTGTTGTTATTGCGTTTGAAGGACTGGGCTCGACGAGTCATTGGGCCTGAGAATCGTGGGCTGTTAAGCCCACGCTGAGAGACGCCGCCATCTGCGGCGGCGTTTTGGTGGCTGTGGTGGTTTTGATTGAAGCCCATATGGGCGGTGCACTGAATTGGGATTGTATATATGATTATGGCGACGGGCGACCCAAGTGAGTGTCTTCTTCAATGGGGTGATGATGATAAATTCGCCATTAACGGAGTGGGAATGGTGAAGGAGACCAAGAAAACAAGTGTTCTAATCAGGGTAGGTGTGAAAATGAATGATAATATAATTGATCAAGTAATTATATGACGACAACAATTGCAAAGACTGACTTTTCGATACCATAGTTTATGCATAGTAACATTCTTTGCCTTTTAAAAGCTTATCTACATATCATAATGGTAAGAGAGCTTTATGAACATGGGTAGGGGTGTGGGCTCAAAATCATAGGAGTACGTAAAATTATATGGCATAATTTTCAAGACATACATGAGAATAACTACGAATTCTACTGATTGTTTGAAAAGAGAAATGCTAGGCACTAACTAATATACTAATAATGTACAAAATGTAAATGTAGTATTTTTTTAAATAGAGGACTGCATCCATATATTGCATCATGTTAATTAGTGTCTTTCTTATTCCTCGTTTTAAAATAACCATCGATGACTTTTTAGATTTAAAATACAATAGATGAAAAGGTAATTTGTTTTGAAAAATGTCTATTTTTTTTATTTGGATAGGATGTTTAGGGCAATTTTATATACTTTGAATTAAATAGAGACATTCCAAAATATAATACTGAACCATAAAAAAAAGATAAACGGAGTAGTAGTTTTGACTTTGAGCCCTTACACCCACTTTATCCCCCAACTCTCTCTACATTTATTCACTCATCTCTCTACTCTTCAGACATAGCAATCAACTAAACACAACTTCCTCCGTCCCATAAAATTTACCTATTTTTGGGAATCCAATTTTTTACTAGAACGCAATCATTACTCTTGTAAATAAATAAAATTTCCAAATTACTCTCCTTTTTTAAAGTGCAATGATTACTTTTTAAACTTATATTCATTTTCCCTCCACTTTTGCATTTCCATTTGCATTTGAATATAATAATGAAGGGCAAATAAGGAAAGAGCTCAATGTTTTGTTATTAACTAGTTAAAATGTACAAGAATTTTGAGACATCCCAAAAAAAAAAAAAAATGGCCCAACTTTTTTGAAGGGAGTGAATACTTTTATCAAATAGAGAGCATAGTGGAGAGATCAGAGAAAAATTGAATTAGCGAACTTCTACCACATTAAAGTGTTATCGTAGTCATTCAATTAAAAAATCTTTACATATAATCAAAATCTACTCTTTCTCTATGTCAATTGGATTAATGAACTCCTTGTCCTTGTGTAGAAAGCTTTGAAGAAGATGCAAGATATGGAAATTAAATCAACTGTCCCAAGCAGGCAAGGAAGTAGTGCTTACTAAAGCGGGGTTCCAGCGATTCCCTCGTATGCAATGGCCTGTTTATTGCCTATGTTTGTTCGCGACGAATTCTTACATTTGCGCCAAACAAAATTAAACTGACGCATAAATCCACCAATATTCTTTTTGGAAAAATTATGGTGAATTGGTCGGCTCGAATATATTTGGACATCTATTCTTGTTTTTAGAGACAAAGAGCCGGCTGTCTCATAGAGGGAAATTAGAGTACGATACCAATACCAATAGATCCTTCGTTCTCTTTCTAGTTTTATTTAAGTTTTTTCTTTAGGGGTGTGTGCCTTATTTTGCGATAATGTAGTAAGCATTCAATTATGAGTTACTTGGATTGATGAATGTTCCTAATATAGGACTGAGTTTTCATCAAGGGTGGAGCTAGGACATGAATCTACCCTGGCCTATGAGGGATTTCGCACTTTGCTAAAGTGCGGGACTCACCTTTTCCGATCAAATTTCGACGATCTGAACCGTTTAATATGATCAAAACGTATTTTTTAGGGTCCAAGCGAGAAATCATAAAAAAAAAATCCGGGAAGTGCTTAATCCGAGCAATTTCCGATGAAGTTTTCGTTTTGTATTTACAGAGAGTTGATAGTTCAGGGATAAACTTCAGGTTCAGTTCAGATTCGTCTACCACCCCTTTTTTATTTTTGAATAACTACATATTTTTTTTATTAGTTACAGATCAGTCCCTAGATTGGTGGTTGGGCTAAGTTTGGAACAAGATTTGAATGGCTAAGGCTAAAAAAATTTTATGGGGTGGGCTAAATTGTATGGGCTAAAAGTTTACGTATCATTTTTTTTTCCACCTGGGCTGCCTTAGCCCAAAGGTGGCTCCGCCCTTGGTTTTCATAGCTGCAAAACTGCCACTGTGACTAAACGCTTCGGCTCACGACTGGCAACAAACCCCAACAAAATAAAAATGTTCTATGTAATATTCAACACCAAAATTAGAAAGTTAGATATTACCCAAAAGATATGAACTTCAGCTCTGTTAGATTTTTGGGGAGAGAAAGAGATTGTATTAGATTGCTTGAATAGTTTTAGAACATAAACTGATACAATGAGAAAAAGGAAAGACAAAACTAAAGATTCGATCGGATGCTCGATCTCGGTGAATTGATTAAAGAATGCAGAGTCAATGCTGAAGATATAGAATATCTTTAACAAGCAAATTGACCTTTATTTCATAATGTTTGACACCGAAATGTAAAGCGATATAAAATGAAAAATAAAATGGTTGATATGTTCGAATAGAGGTTAAATAAAATAAAATATTTACTAATCTGCATTGCACAGGTAGAAGACTAGTTGATGATTCCTTATGGTATCGTCAGATGATGGTATATGCTTGGAATTCTTTGCTACTATGCTGATCTCAAAAGAATTGTCTATCACTTTGCTTGCCGAAAATGCCACGGCCATGTGTTGAAGAGATGAGATCCACAAGGAGAGGAAATTGAAGAGACACAAAAGTCGTGACGGGTATACATGCTATTATGCTAATGCAGCCACCACAACATAAATCCGTGCCTCTTTGTGGCCTAACACAAGATATAGGAAAACACTGAAGGCCCCCATCATGGTTGTTATAGAGACGAATAGGGCGACCTTTCCAATTATCAGCATATTGGGAAGAACACCGAGAAAATCACCTTCTGCACAACGCGAAGTCAAGATGGACAAGAACAACAACATAGACGTGATGGATGTGAATAGAGAAAGTGCATCTAAAATGATAAAGACAATGAATGCCGCTTGTTTAGAGAAATTTGGAATGCCGTTTCAGTCAATGCCTCCAGGAACAGTAATTATAGCTACAAACACCACGGTGGCAATTAGCACTGCTGAAATGGTGCTTCATAGTTGCATTTCTTTTGAGCCATTTCCCTCCTTCAACTACTAAGTCCTCATGTTCTTTTGCAAAAACCATTGCTGGTGTTTCTTTATGTTTGTTTTGGCTCTCTATATAACTGGGTCTGACAAATTTCTTCACTTCCTGCATGATGACCCATGAGTATGAAACTAATCTTTTTTTTGGCACTATCAAAGAGTGAAAACATAATACATGTTGTACTTGTTTCTTTAATAAGGTTGAAGACTACTATGATACCCTTGACCCCTTAATTGCGCTTATAATTTAATTATGTGCCGGTTTTTAGCTTATTACGTAGATTATCTAACCTAGATTAATTGAGAGTTGATTATGTGTATGTGTTTGTATATCATTGGTTGGGTTGGCATAATACACCAGAGATACATGGACTTGAATGCACTGAATCAGCTTTTCGTATATGAGGAAGTTTAACGTACTCTCTCATCCCTATCCACTTCCACCATTAGAGAGAAACAGAGAGAGAACAAAGAAGAAGAAGAAGAGGAAAAGAGGGAGGATCAAAGGAGGAGTTCTAGTTTAGTTTAATTGAAGTAAAATTAATTAGGTAATTTCTACACTTTTTGAATTGAATTGAATTTCATGCTGAATTGAATTTCATGCTCTTGTTGTACGTAGTTTAGTGGGACTGAATCCACGGGGTTTGAGTTTGGGTTGAACTAAAAAAGGCTTACCCTTAATTCTAGGAATTGGTAGCTTATAGTTGCGATTAATACACGAGTCACGTGTTTCAAGGCATGAATTGAGTTGTTCTTTGTGTAGCCTTTGAAACCCAAGTGTTTGAGTATGTTCACTACAAGAAAATTTGCTTTTCACTACTAAAATATTTGTCGCCAAAGGGTTGTTTTTAGTCGCCCTAATATTTTGGCGACCAAAATTTTAATCACCCTGTTTCTCGTCGATACCTCGTCTGGAATGTATTTGCCAACTAAAATAAGGTTCGTCGCAAAAGGTAAAGCATACGGCAACTAAAACGATTTTGTCGCCAAAAAAACTGCATATGGCGACAACAAAACTTTAGTCCCTAAAGGTACATGATTTTGTCGCCAAAAAAACCGCATATGGCGACAACTTTTAGTCGCTAAAGGTGCTACAATTGGCAACTAAAATCGAGTTGGTCGCCAACGCAAGCGCCAATCTCTATCTGAGAATTGCTCATGACCTCGCCAGCCTAGGATCATATAGAAGTGGGAAGGTCAAGTTGGGTCAATCACTCAACCTAGTTAGTGTAACTTCCACTCCCAGCCTTTTGAGTGCATAAGCCCCTATTGAAGTAAGTGCGAGAACGATTCGTATCGCGCGAGTACAACAAGTAGTTGTTGGAGTGAAGTTTTGGAGTTGGTTTGAAAGCTTTTTGATGGGGTTTGAAGGTTGTGTTGAAGGAGAACATGATCTGCATTTTTCTAGAAAAATGTGTTTGCTACATGTAGTAGCTTTTTGGCACTACCTATGGCCAAACTCACTGTTTCAAGATTTTCCTTGGCTACTTGTATGAAGGTTTGTTTACTACAGTTACACCAATTACAAGAGTTTTAGAAAATGTGTTAAACGATCATGTTTGACTTCACACACAATTTTATGACTTCATATTCATCAACAGATAACAATAGTTTCTATTTAGCATTGTCTAATCATGTTTTCAACATTTATTTGTTATAGGAAGTCCGAGTGATCACGTGGACAGAGGGTGAGTGACTAATATTTAAATTATACAGTTTTAGAAGCATTTTACACTTCAATCGTAAAAACTATGCTTTACCTACATGTTTTATGCCTATATATATATTTTCGTAAGTTAGATTCTTAAACATTTTTAAATTTTTTTTTTTTATGGTTAGAGTGGAGTTGTCCTAGCCTGTAAATATGTGTTCAAATTCTACTTAATATAGTTTCAATAGTAGATTTATTATGGCAATTTGAAGTATGACTTCTTCAGGTTTATTTGAAGATAAATATATTTCCTTCATCTTCTGCATAAGTTAGTATGTACTATATAGAGGTGTTGATTTCCTTTGTCGAGTAAGAAAAAGTGTGTAGAGGTAAGAAAAAGTGTGTAGAGGTACTAAATCGATTTCTACTTCAGTTATTAGTTTTTCTTTACCAAAAATTATTTGCCTTATTTTGCTTATTAATTTTAATTGATTATATTTTATCTTTTTGATAAGTTATTTTAATATCTTATTAAAGTATCATTTTGTTCAATATCATAACGTCAAAATCGAAATGGAGTTTAACAGCCAGACTATCGTGAACTGGCTATAATTTTCTATAAGTTCATAATCTGATTGTGAGACCACCACCATTAAATGAACGGCTTTCAGTACATCAATAACTATATAAAATCTTTATTCGGAGTCCGGATGACCAAGATATGCTTGTCCAAAATTACATAAAAGAAACCCAAAGTTGCGGTTTCAGCAGGTACACAAACTTTGAATAAAAAACTGCTATTACCTAGTGGAAATTAAGGAACAAATCTTACATACTTTTGAAGGTATACAAGTCTACTTTCAAAATCAAAAGGCGGATTGAAATTCTAAGTTTCTTAGGAACGTCCAATTCCTTTAATTAAGGAAAACATCTGCGGTGAGGCCCCTGCTGGCCAATTGCAATTCCAATTCCTTTAAACGTCCAATTCCAATTCCTTCATGGTGTTGAAACCGTCGGGACACGGCGTAGGTCCACCGTGAGGCCGCCGCTGCCGGATGTGTTTTGATTTTTTACCGATAAAAGTAAATCAAAATTAAATTAAAATTGCCGAATGCATCCAGGCCGTCCAAAACATGATCGGACGGCCGAGGAGTGCACAACACGGTGCATAGCACCCACCCCAAGCCCGCCGCTGCCGTTGTGTTAGAGGAGAGCTCGTCGGAAGTGGCACCGAGTGCTACGGTATCCATTCGAGATTAGATTATAGCATGAGGGGGTTTTCCTATTTTAGTTGATCAATTTGTCGGTTTTATCTCTCTCTCATGGAAGTCCATGTTTTTGGTCACTGTATCCATTGAGAGGGGGGGG